>JAINUG010000066.1:359492-631992 GCA_029706075.1 Aldrovandia affinis | reverse complement strand
TCCAGCCAACAACAAGAGTGTTGCCTGAAACCTGTCCCCCTGGAAGCCACTGATACCATGTTCGTTGAACAAATATACAGTCATTCAAAAAAGTGCTATCTTAACAGCAAACAGAAGAGAAAAAGAAATCTGTTTTCATGGGTCTTTGGAAAAGTGAAAAGCAAACAGTTTGAACTGAAATGGTTATTAGACAGGATTTCTGTTGTGTTAGCTTGTTCAAGGTATCAACCTGACTTTTATTTTATTGTAAAGCATGCAGAGAAGTCTTGCTTGCGTAGCATGTCGCATGTGGGGCATGGGGGGTGCCATGGTTACAGGAACATATGTCCACCTTGGCCGTGATAGAGCTCTGACTTCACAATGTTCTGCGCTCACCACCAACACCATCCCTCCACTGCTCCACACTGCTGCTCTGACCACTGCTCCACACCGCTGCTCTGACCACTGCTCCACACTGCTGCTCTAACCACTATTCCACCCTGCTGCTCTAACCACTATTCCACCCTGCTGCTCTAACCACTATTCCACCCTGCTGCTCTGACCACTGCTCCACCCTGCTGCTCTGATTACTGCTCCAAGCTGCTGCTCTGACCACTGCTCCACCCTGCTGCTCACTTCATGGTTGGATAAGGCTGCAACTTGTGTTGTCCCTTACTGCTATTTTGCTCTCGGCGAATTAACGGCATTTTGCCCCCGCTGAGCGTCGCCGAGTCTAACTGTTCTTTTATAAGTATTCATAAGAAGAAGAAAATAATCACCCCCCGGTGTGTCAACACTGAGCAAACTGTGTTCCCTCTCTGACTGTTTCTCCACTTGTTGCAAGGCTGTTGCATGCTAGAGCTCTCGCCATCATGGCGGCCATCTCTAAGCAATACGCACGCGGCAGATTTATCGGGTCTTTGGACACCCGTGTCCTCTGCGTCCAATGCCTGTGCTATGATCACGTGGGGCCACATATACTGAAGATGGGACCCACTGGGGCCACATATACTGAAAATGTATGCATTCACTACTGTAAGTCGCTTTGGATCAGAGCGTCTGCTAAATGGCATATATTATATTACGTGGACTCAGCTCTCAGGCCACAACTTCTTCACCACCAAGCAGGCGGACTTGGCTGAGCCTCCCCTGCCCTTGACTCCCCCTTCCCGCCTGGGCATGGGGTGACCACCCCAATGCAGTTCCAGCTCGGCTACTCAGTCCCTGTAACAGCTACTGAGCTCTGCATGCACATGGTGCCAGGTGGGACTGACTTTTCCCCAGATTTCCCTCTGCCCAATGACAGCAGCAGCATGTTATCGTTTTTCTCTTAAGGCCTATTATCCCTAACTGCTTCCATGGAGGATGGCGTTTGGGAGACAATGATTGTGGCAGCGCCATTGTTGTCTCCCAGCTGGGCAGTGCACTTAGGCTGGTTAAAATGCCCCTTCGCCTGCACCCACTGTGTCCCTGATGGATAGTCGATTTCTTGGAGACAAAAACCTCTAATCGGCCCTCACCTCCTCCACATATGCCTGGATCAATCAATAAGTCAATCAAAATGTATATGTATAGCCATTTTACGAAACATTTTGTCACAATACGCTTTGCACAGATTTTAGGAAGAGTGATGCCAGAGGAGGAGATCCGGGCTCCAATAGTTTCAATCTTTTCATTAAAGTAAGTCATAAAATCATTACTGCTGAAATTAGTGGAACAGTTTCCATTATCTGATCATTGTTTTTTAGTTAATTTGTCTGTGGTGTTAAATAGAAATCTTGTACTGAAGAAAGCTATCTTTCCATGCAAGGCGAAAAACATCTCGCTTTTTTTTATGCCACTTGCGCATACGTTTTCTTGTTGAGCGCGTTTCTCCAGGGCATGGGTAATATCGTTGCACCATGGTGCAAGATTCTTCTGACTATATTTAATTCTTTTGACCATGTCAAGGTGATTCTTAGAGTACAAGATAGCTGGCTAGATGCTCAAGATAGCTGGCTAGTTATTAGTCCAGTGATGATTCGTTGTCTTTGCTGGAGATGAAAATATGACTGGAACATATTTATAAAATTTGGAATAGTAGAAGGGTTAAATGACCGGCTATAATAATGTTTAGGTTCCAGTGCAGACGGTCTGGTTGCCTGGATTTCCAATGTAATAAGGAAATGATCTGATAATACAGGATTATGGGGAGCGATGATAAGGTTAGAAACATTAATACCATAGGATAGCACTAGATCTAAGGTATGGCTATGGCAATGGGTAGGCCCAAAAACATTCTGCACAAAACCAAAACTGGAAGAAAAGGCTGTTCCTAGGGGATCGCTATCCTTATCTACGTGTATATTGAAATCACCTACAATCACAACCACATCTGCTGAAACAGCGAGGCACGAGAGAAACTCAAACAAATTCTGAAAGAAAACCCAAATAAGGCCCAGGTGGCCTACGCACAGACGCTAAAACAAAGCGAAGACGCTAGACTCCATATTACAAATTGTTTTAATTACACCAGGCTGTGCACAGTACATGGTGAGAAATTCAAAAGAGGACAACTTTGGAGTGAAACTCAGAATGGATTGATATATATAGCTGCATCTCTGCCACCCCACCCCTGGACGTGGGTTCTGAGTGTTTATAAAACCCATAGGAGATGACCTCATTTGGTGAAAAGTCATCATCAGGCCTGGGCCAGGTTTCCGTTAAGCACAGTGCATTAAGATCATTATCCGTAATTAATTTGTTCATAAGAGCAAGGAGCTGACGTTCGGTAAACCAGATTTAATCAATGGTTCTTCCCCTTACCTCGGCGTGGCCATGGCAGCTGAGGAGAGTTTCCCCGCCTTTCCCCCTGGTTGAGCAGACAGCAGCTGCTTATCTGGCACCCCAGTCGGTCACAGGGCTCGCCACCTGAAAGCCCGAGCTGGCTCCAAAGCCCTGCAGGGTGATGGCTTCCTGTGCAGAGAAGATCTTGCCAGCGGCAGACATGCGGCACCATTAATACAGCCACCCTGCTCCAGGTCTATCAGGCTGATCTCCAGGTTGAGCGAAGAAAGCTCCGGAAAGCCACCAACCCCGCCCTGCTTAATGCACGCCGCAGGCAGCGGGACGGTCTATGGGCACTAATATTACATCACATTACATTTTAGGCATTTAGCAGACGCTCTTATCCAGAGTGACTTGCAGTTTACATTTCTTTACAATCCATTTATACAGCTGGATATTAACTGAAGCAATACAGGCAAGTACCTTGCTCAAGGGTACAACGGTAGTGTCCCACCTGGGGATTGAACCTGCAACCTTAACGTTACAAGCCCAGTTCCTTAACCATTACACTACACTGCCTGGCAAATGTATAATAGCCATACATAAACATCTGTGGCTCAATCTTGTCCAGCCCTCTAACAAGGAGAAAGGCCCTCTCCTCAACACCCCTTCAATATGTCATTACAACAAGGATGATCTCCAAGTGATTTGAAACGTGCTAAATTGTGTCCAATACCTAAAAACGACAAAGAGCCGTTCGTGGTGTCAAACAGTAGACCAATACGTTTATCGCCCTCAATAAGTACGATTGTTGAGAAGATAATAAGCAGAATATTTGGGAATACGAGGAGCGTAGTGAACTCATTACTGCCCATCAACATGCTTATCACAAAAATCATCCAACACCCACAGCTCTTATTGATATGACTGATCAGTGGTTGGCCAGTTCTCTTGTCCAGGGTGAACTTGTGGGGATCCTGCCTCCTTCCTTGATTTTAGTGGAATATTTGACCTTGTTGAGCATGAAATATTGTTACTGAAATTAAGTCATTATGGGTCTGATGAAATATCATTGAAATGGTTACAGTCCTATCTGACAGATTAGGCAGGTTACGTACATCAATGGTTCCTCCTCTCAACCTCATTCAGCCACAACAAAGGGGCCTTGGACCACCCGCGTTCTTACTGTATATGGACAAGCTCCCTCTGGCGCTCTCTAAATCGAAAGCGTGTTTGTTTGCCGATGACGTATCAGTCCACGTGTCTGGCAATTCCATGAGACAGATTCAACAGGCCCTTGAGCCTGATCTTATCAGAGTTGTAAATTGGGTCACTCAATAAGATGGCATTAAACGGAAAGAAAACTAAATCTGTGCTGTTCTGTTCCACTGGAGACAGAAAAGCAGCATTCCCTGCAACTGAAAATTGGTGAGGAATCTATTAAAGAGGTTTCTGAGGCCAGGTTATTCAGTGTCTCAGATAACAGTCTATCTTGGTCACCTCACATTAGGCAGTTATGTACAAAACATCATCAGAGGTAAGAAATATTGCAAAGTTACTTGCAGAGCAAATTCTGAAACACATATCTCAAGCATTCATATTCAGTCAAGTAAACTACTGCTCTGTTGTTTGGGGTAATGCAAAAGCTGGTGACCAACAAAGACTGCAAGTTGACCAGAGCAAGGCGGCTAGAATAGTTCTGCAACGTGGCTATGAGATGTCCCCTATTGATATGCATAATACACTAGGCTGGCCATTGATTAAAGAATGGCTGGGAAAAAAACATATTCATATTTTATCATAAAATCCCTCATTTAAAAAGACCAGCTGCAATTCATAGTAATCTTCATCTGGCCAAAGAAAGACACTCATTAAACACAAGGTGTGGGACCTAAGATAGTGTATATACATTTCATTAAGACCCAAATCAGAGATGGGTAAAAGAGCATTCACTGTCAGGACAGTAAATGCATGGCATAACCTGACAAATGCTTTTAGAAACATGTCAATGAGTTATTTTAAGAAACAATCCTAAAATGTTGATGAAAACTGTCATTGTACAACAGTACATATGAGAAAAATGTACTTATCAATATAATAACATCACATTAGTGTTATTTGTATTATCATCGTTTTTCGCCTACTTTTAACTTGCTATCGTTGTTTATTTCAACTCTGTCTTCTATTTTATTTTTATTATAGCTTACTTTAACTCTACTGCATACTGTATATTGATTGCTGTAGAACTCTTGGAAGATTAGCCGATAGGCTAAAAGAGATCCAACAGTAAAAGTGGGTCAATTGTCTGTGTGCTTCAGCACGGTGTCTGGTGGACGTGCTTTGTCCGCCAGCATCTTTCTCATTGGATTGTCGATGCAATCCGTCTGGCTTAAGCATGTCAGAGTCGTGCACGTCCCAGGGAGCTGCGTGCCAACTCCACAGGGGGTAGGTCTCCTTGGAGGGCTCTCTATCAGGGAGCTCCCCTCTAACAGATCGGTAATGCCGCAGCCTGGGCAATGCCACGCACGTTCACCCGCTTTTATGGATGTCGCCAGTTCCTGTGTGTCTCAGTTTGATCCTGGTGTGCTCTTGACTGCGTACGTTCGTGTCCCATGCACACATTCTGTTACCTCCCTGTCCAGATGTAGTTGCACACACGGACAAAGGACAAAACAAATATATATGTTGATTAGAAAGACTGATATGATTGTTGTGCCTATTGTCACTAGCCTGTGAAACATGAGTGACAACAATGTTACAATGTGCCTGCACTACCTCACCTTGGAGTGATTTCGCTGTGTTGTTACTATCGGGATGTTCATGTTTGACTGGAGTGTTTGGCCATTTAATGGGGAGCATTAAAAGAGCGTTAAAAAAGCTCATAAAAGAGTTTCATAGCTATTCCATTCATTATGCATTGTTTTACTTTTTTTTAGGCATTTAGCAGACACTCTTATCCAGAGCAACTTACTCAGTTTACATTTCTTTATATACAATCCATTTATACAGCTGGATATTTTAGTGAAGCAATTCAGGTTAAGGACCTTGCTCAAGGGTACAAAGGCAGTGCTCCACTTGGGAATTGAACCTGCAACCTCCAGGAAAGTCCAGTTCCCTAACCATTACATTACATTGCCGCCTATAGAATATGTAGAATCTCCCAGCGAAGGCTCTTTCGTGTCTCCGCATTATCTTGGGATTTTAAATTGTTGTATATTTGGTGTGCCAGTTATCTATTTTAAGATTATTTTGTATGCTCTCCCCTCTAAGAATGTCTATCTCTAATCTGTTTTAACAATCATTAGTTATGCTCCTTTTCTGTTTTGGGTGCTGGAGGATCAATTAACAGCTTAATTGATGACTGAGGGGGTGTGGTTACTGTGCTGGCAAGCTTATTGTCTCCTGACCAATGAGAGGGCAAGCTGCAACACAGCTGCCAGCTTAGCACTGGTCTGTGAAGCTTGTGCGATTTGGGAGACAAGGCAGCATGACATGGCGTTTGTTGTATTGTTAGCCGTTCCATAAAGCTAACTCCTTGTCGTCTTCAACTATGTGGTGATGTTTAGTTTTTAAACATCTGTTTAAAGACTGTTCCTCCCAGGGCACCAGGCAGCCATTCCTCGCAGTCTCGGCTCTTCTGTCCTGACCCCGGTGGTGGAATGATCTTCCGCACTCAGCCAGGACCACGGAATCACTGGCCATCTTCCACAAGAGACCAAAAACCCACCTCTTCACATTCCACTACCACTAATTCTGGGCATTACATGCAATCACCACTGTTTACATGTTTAAAAATGGAGAGAGAGAAAAAACGAACATTTCTTTCCCTGTGTTAGAGGTACGGTGTGCAGCTGCCAACAATGTATTGCAGTGTTGCTGCACTGATCTCTTGCACTAACGATGATTCATCTTACCATGTATAAATGCACTTTTTGTAAGCCGCTCTGAATAAGAGCAGCTGCTAAATGTAATATTAGTTAGTAACTTTTTGTATGAAAGTTGACGTGTGTGTGTGTGTCCCAACTTGCACAGGTCTGTGGTGCCATTCTTATGATCTTTGTGCTCATAGTTTAATTACAAGAGAAAGGGGCCATTTACCCAGGTGTGAATCTGTATGGGCGTGTGACACTGGGAGAGGTGGAGTAGAGAGAGTAGCTGCATCTCCCTTTTGTCTGCTGTCAGGTGTTTCTGCTCCCTCCCACAGTCTGGAGAGGACTACAGCACCTTGGACAGCAGCGGCCTCCCCTACAGACAGGCTTCACCCTGATTATTTATTGTGCGTTTTAGCCACGTGTGGTGTTTCCTGACCGGTGACCTTCCCATTGCTGTGACGTTGAACTGACTGAACAGACGGGAACTTCTAGGTTGCATATGTTCCCTGAGTGAGTGTAGAAGATGTCACACAGTAGCATCGTTGAGAACCCCCCAGCCAGGGTGTTCAGTGAGGGTTTTAATGGCGGTCAATGGCGGTCAAATTGCAGGCAGTGCCTCCGCGATGATTGACACATGCTCTGGCCATTTGACGTGCTTGCATAGGGACTTCAGCGTGTCTGCTGGGTGAGCTTATTCCGATAGCTGTGATATCTCCTGCCCTCATTCAGGGAGTCAGGGTTACATACGTAACCTCATCACTGAGAGATATACCTCTCCACCATCAATGTACTCTAGCACTGATGGTGACAGGTATAGGTTGTCACAGCAATGACTGGAGTGGATATTCCAATTTGGGGAGGAAAAATAGGGAAGAAATTGTAAAACAAAAATACTTTGGAACATTTGCCAAAAACATGCTAGGAGCTCTGTTTACAGAGCACAGGTGTGATATCTTGCATGTCAGTCAGACCGAGAGGGACAGCAGTCTCCCATGTGTTTTCCCCCATCCATGCCCCTCATGTTGGGGTGGGGGGGGGGTCACATGTTGTGGCCCATGCTGCTGCTGCATGATGCAGCAACCAGGAGGCCTCGGTTCTATGTTGCCATGGTGACCAGTGACCAATCTCGGAAGCCAAGGGAGGGGGTGGAGCAGGATACTGTGCACATGGCACGCTCTGTGGTGCAGGATGCAACTGTAAATAAATGTGCCGACATAAAAAGACATACAAGCACTTAAGCTCCCACTGTTTGAACTGTAGACTGTATATACACGTAATTATTATTAGCATTACTATTGTCATTATTATTAACTGTATATAAAATATAGCTTTATCCCTTTTTTTACTGAACTATACATAATATTTTACTGATAACACATTCATAAACAAGAGCATTATCAAACTTTAGCACAGTAATGAACGGTTCCATTTGATTAAGAAGGTGCCCAGTGACTCGAAGTCCAAAGCATCGCAGAGGTTCACTAATTACTTCTTGTCTGATGAATGTAGTCTTGGTGTCCACTCCCTTACACGCACACGTCGGGTCCAGAGAGCGGCCCTTCCCTCACACCGTTGCCAGGCACCGCCAAGCACCTATTGCTTTAACAATGTATCTATGTCAACATGTATCTGTCCCTATCAAACAAACAATACATAAATAGATAGGTCCCAACCTCGGTCAGTCATGATGAGTCCAGTCATATCTGACCTTTAACAATTAAATCATTTTTTGGTCATTCGATTTTTTTAAATCCATTCATATAACACACATTTAGACATTATCCAAAATGTTATGCAAAATAACCAAACAAGCATTTGGGGAGAAACGGCAGTTGCCCCCCTTGGGGGACCGCTCACCCTCATCACTTTTAACATCTCTTCCCGAAAGAAGTGCCTCCAACAGCAGTGTCCCCATCACTGCACTGTGACAATGGGGTTTATTTGGTTGAGAGGGAGGACTGCCTCCTACTGGCCCACCGACACCACTTCGTTTTCCCAGGTCTCCCATCCAAGTACTATCCAAGCCTAAGCCAAGCCATTCAGCAGCAGCGGGGTACATGGTGGTTTGGCTGCTGGCCTTGTATCAGGGAAGCAGGTGCATGGAGTGTGAAGTACCTGCTTGCATGTCAGGACCTGAGGGGAGACTTAGCACAAACATTGCACCTGGCCCTCTAAAACAGGTCTGCCTGTCTATGCTGTGGAGATTATACCTTATTTAGGTGGCAGGCCAGAGTAAGGCTGATTCTGATTCTATGGCAGTCCACAGAGAGAGAACCGCCATTTTACATTCTGGGTCAGTGTAGGCAGTGGCCTAGTTCGGGATCACTCATAATCCCTTTATTTGTAAACGAAGCAGACTAAATTCAGTTTGAATCTGGCCTATTCGGGGACAGGTTTTGGATCCGGTACTTTATGTATATATTTCTACAGTGACATGTGTGGAGCATTCAGACCTTAAAGCAATGCTGAATGTTCTTTTAATAGTCACATGACCTGGAACTGTGGTGGAAGGTGCCGGAACCCAGCTCTCTAAAGAGGTTAGCTTGTGTGAGATGGTGTAATACTTCACTGTCTCAAAGTGCAGAACAGGGTATAAAGGCAGGGCCCAAGATAAAAATACACAGAAGACATAATAAGATGCAATACATTACTAAGCCTTATACCACGGCTTGGTTAAATACGTGATTCTGATTGGTCGAGACGGTGTTGATTATCTTCCAGCGAACCGCACAAAGAAACATAATAATGCACGGCTATAGAATAGTTGCACCGATTGCGGCCCCGTCACGGTTCAAAATCAATGCACAAGTCCTTTCGACATTGTATTTCAACTGAACATCCAATTGAAAAACAGAAAAAACGGAAAAATGGGTAATGACTAACCAACTAGGAGAAAGTAAGTATTCACTTCATCAATAATCATCTACAAATGTGAAATTCTCTATGCATTACTATTCTCTGCATACTGCTAGGGCTGCTGGAACACAGAGCTTTTAAGCATGGCACGTCCGTGGTCACGGGAGCCACTTGCCGTAGGCGCAAGTCCTCCGCATCAGGTGTAGGCACGAGTGCTCCGGTCTGCTGATACATGAAGTTATAAAAAACAAAAACATAAATCACAAAATCTGATTATCCTAATTAACATCCAGTGAGGAGGGCCGGTGGGGATGGGGAGTTTGTCATAAACTCCACATCTCATCACAATGTTAGATTGTTGGAGTGTGTGACTGATCATAGAGACCCGGTCGCCAGTCTTCCGTTGAGCCACTGCCTTGGCGCCCACGCTTTCTTATTGCCTGTACTTCAGTATCACAGCATAGCCAGCGAGATTAGCAACATATTTGAAGTAGATATTGTTAGATAGCTGATTTAAAACGGAAGCGCGAAGCAAAATTTCATGGAAGTGATTAGGTCTCGAAGCACGGGTAATCATGCAATATGATTTCTTCAAATTGCTTATGCTGACGGCTACAGTTTTTTTTTTGTTTATCTAATAATATCTATGATTTTTCTTTATGCTTTACATGTACAACTTTTGCACAAAAGAGACATGGTTAAAGTGACTTTTGAAACTGAAAAAAAAAGAAAAGCAATTGCCAGTTACATTTAAAACAAACAAAAGCAAAATGCAAATCTGTGCACCCTTGTCTGTAATGCATGATTCCCTGGGGCTATGCGACAGTCATCCCGTGAGAGGCTGTGCACTGTTGTCAGTTTTTGTGTTTGTCTGAGATTCAAATTCATGAAGAGTGCATTGCTTCACCCCATCTGCTCTCACTTTCACCATCTTCTCCAAACAGTGTAAAGTGTGTGTTTGTGTGTTATGTAAATAGTTACCTGGGTTTTTTTTTGCTCTTTACTTTTCTTCACTGTGTTTTCTGCTGATGTGAGAAACATGTTTTGGCTGTGTGAGCTGTGTTTGAACCGGTGAACTCAGAGAACACCCGCCCCCTTCCCATCACTGGCTGCAGTGTGTGGTCTACTCCCAGTCATTGCGTGTGCGTGGGGATGTTGTGACCTTAAGCACTTATAGTATGCATATAACAGGAGTACATACAGTGATTTATCACAGGGAAATGACAGCAGGGTAAACTCAGGCAAACTCCGTGTTCATGTCAAAGTAAGCCGTGATGTTTATGATAGTCACCTGAGCTGTCCTACGGGCTGTTTTCATCCTCAGTGATCAGATGTTTCCTTCCAGCACAGTTCATGCATCTCATTCACACATTTGTGGGGGGGGGGCCTGTTGTCATATCAACTCTGTTTACTCCAGACCTCGGCCTGGCACTCTGTACCGCTGCTTGGCCAAGAGTCAACAACAGAGAGAAAACAACCCCCGCATCCCCCCCAGATAATACATTGGACAGTCGGTTATGTTCGTGTTGTTTTGTACATATTGAGGTATGCATTCTGACTGCCTCACACCTGTCAGGGACGTTCTTAACCAATCACAGCCTTCCATGACCTGACACTGCTGCCCAGAGGGATCATAAATATTTTCTGCCATCTGTAGCCACTGCGCATGTAGGTTATGACTGGTTGTATGCACGTGCGGTATGTGAGTGTGTTTCTGTACACACATGTGCTCGGTTGGCAGTTTAATGGCACAGTTGACAAGTGGCAGATGTTGCTGCGCCAGCGCTGTAAACAGCTTGGATGCTGTGGGGTGGGGGGGCTCACGGGATCTCCCAGTACCGCAGAGAGAAAACCCACCAATGACATTAAAGTGCTGTCCGGACACACCTCCCATTTCCAGGAGGAAAGCTTGACCCCTTGGATAACTGCGACGTAAATGTTCGCCTTTCTGACCATTGCAGACGTCACAGCTCTGATCCAGTCAAACAGGCCAGGAGTTATAGCAATGAAAACATCCAGACAGGACAGCTGCTTACGCAACAAAAGCTAATGTGAGTTGTGTGGGTCCTCTGCCAGTTATGCAGCCATGTGACCTTCGCACAGTCCTCTGTCAGTGATACAGCAACACAGACTCTATCACTGGCAGACAGATGTGTGCGCGCCTGGATCTGTGTGAGTTATTGACTGTGTTTGAGTGGCTCGGTGTGTGTGAGTGAGTTACTTTATGTGTGTCTCTGAGTGATTCTGTGCGTGTGAGTTACTGTATGTGTGTGAGTGAATCTGTGTGTGTGAGTTACTGTATGTGTGCGAGTGAATTTGTGTGCACGAGTTACTGTATGTGTGTGAGTGAATCTGTGTGTGAGTGACTTTGTGTCTCTGAGTGATTCTGTGTGTGTGAGTTACTGTATGTGTGTGTGTGTGAATCTGTGCCTGTGAGAGGAGACGGGCCATGGATGCTAATCGCACATACTTGGCCCAAAGCTCACACAGAGAGACCTGTCCCCAAGGTCTGAGCAGCTGTTTGCACACACACACCACAGTCAGGGTCTGCAGCCTCCAACAAGAAACATGCAGGACTTCTGCTATTCTTTGTTTTGTTTCATTTATTTTGTTTTGAGGCAAGCCTCAGACTCCCTAAAATGAAATGAAGTTGCAGTGAGTACAGGAAGAGCTAGGTCAGAGTGAGTAAATGGGGTGTCATTACTCTGAAATGGGGTCAGGCTGCAGTGAGTGTCTCTGTTCTAAGAGATCAGAAACTCATTAGACTAACAGGATTGTACTGTGGGGGAGACAGATGCTGTCTATTTTCAGCACTTTGTTATGAGTCTGAGAGCTAGAAGCACAGATATGAACAGACAAAGCAATAAATGTGTGTGTGTGTGTGTGTGTGTGTGTGTGTGTGTGTGTGTGTGTGTGTGTGTGTGTGTGTGTGTGTGTGTGCACGCGCGCACAAGATCCCGAGCCTTGTTCTTATCTTCTAAACCACTGGTGTCAAACTCATTCCATCGAGGGGCGAGAGTATGCAGGCTTTTGTTGCCAGCAATGCGCTACACCAGGTGATTTCACTAATTAGCTCACTTCTTCAACCAAGGAGGGGAACTAATTGAAATCACCTGGTGTAATGAAATGGCTGCAACAAAAACCTGCTTACACTCACCCCTTGATGGAATGAGTTTGACACCAGTGTCCTAAACCGTGAAAGTTCTGTAGTTCTTGTTTCTTTCCAAGTTCTAAGGATTTTGTCGGTTTCTAAAGTGTAAAAACTAGTGTATCTATGCACCATCAGTGCACACCACAGACATTTCCTGAACAAATCCCATATCTCCTTCTGTGGTTTATGCAGTGAAGAGTGCAGTCTCATAGCTGAGAGCGATGCAAAGCTCAGGGTTTCAGACTTCAGCAAGGGAAACATGATGGCTTGTTTAAGAAAGTGTCTAAATATATGAAGCCAGTCCTGAGCAGAAGAGAGGGCGTGGTGTGGTCTATCTCCGGTGATGTCACAGCGGGCATCCTCTCTCAGTTGGAAGGCACGGTGCGGTGCTGCCACTGCTTGCCGAATACTCCAGAAGCTATGGCTCTTTGTGCCAAACCTCTCGTAACAGCTACTGCGTTTCTGCAATCTGCTGCCACCCTCGCCCACTTAGTCCACTCTGCCGAACCAATTCCCAACAAAATTGTTTTGCAACCCTGTTGAAAATGTGTGCAAATTACAATTTCAAAACAAAAACCAGACCCTGCAATTCAAGTGCACATCACGTTTTATGACACAACACATGACACAATAAGTTCGCTTTTCAAATATTTATTACAAAAGTACATATTTAAGCCACTCTACAATTTCACAACCTACGGCTGTGGCGTACTTCTTGACCCACATTCAACAAAGCCACATAAATGCCACTGTCTCCAGACTTTAAACGTGTTCACGGTTTCTAGATCAGTCTTCAAAGTCTGTCAGTGCTCTCGTCAGCGGCTCAGTCGGTTTCACTCGTTTCACGACACGCTGGTTTAACCCTTTCCGCTTCTCCCTCTCTCCTCTGACATTGACATTTTTTGACATTTTAGGCATTTAGCAGACGCTCTTATCCAGAGCGACTTGCACAGTTGACATTTCTTTACATACAATCCATTTATACAGCTGGATATTTTTTTACTGAAGCAATTCAGGTTAAGTACCTTGCTCAAGGGTACAACGGCAGTGCTCCACCTGGGAATTGAACCTGCAACCTCTGAGTTACAAGTCCTGTTCCCTAACCATCACACTACACTGCCGCCTCTGGAACTCTCCGCTCTCTCTACCCGTCATCCTGACCGACCGGACCCACCAACCGGTGGGGGTCGGTCCGCACGACCTATGACCTCTTATCGCTCTGCACGTCCTGGCGCGATTCCTCCTCGCGTTCAGAACATCGGCCCGGTCCTCCCTCCGACAGGATAATCCAGGGGTAGATTCTGGGTAAATCCCTAAAGGAGGGTGGGTGCAGTGGGGGGGTGGGAGTCGTCCACGTATCCCCCGGTGGGATGATGGATTCCCTGCGCGCAAAGCACGCGCTCCACGGGTCACTCACTCTCTGGTGTAGCTCAGGAGCATGTGGCACCGGCGTTCAGCGTTCGGGCAAGGAGACGGCGGGCAGCCACTCGCTAACATTGCGCCGCTCCGCGCAGAACAGATGCAGCCTCTCCAGAGCCGGGTCCTCCTTCGAACCCTCAGCCAGGTTCTGTTCCAAAGCAAGGAGACAGATGCACATTAATGACATTGAAAACGATGTATTAGCAATATGCTTTAAGGACTCGATTTACGAATCCCCTTTTTTTGGTACAGTCACGTACCGTGATAAGAATGCAGTGGGTGTCTTCGAGTCCCTCTGACTTGTTGCCCACGAGGTTGGTGAGTCGCTGCATGTCGTTCACGCGGACGATGCTGATGTCGTTGTCGAAGCAGAACGCCTGGATCAGAGTGAAGTGGATTTGTAGGGCAATGTCGCACTCAAACTCCTCATCGGTCGCCAGCACGCAGAAAACCACACTGTCAGGGTCCCTGTGGTCAGAAAGAGAAGCTGGTCAGGAGCTGGGACTTTGCCAGAGAATAGCAGAAATCAGAAATAATCTTGCTGTATTTGAGGTTTCTGAAACCCCAGAGACACTCACACATTCATGACTTTTGCAGACTCGTACACCCCGACTGTCAGACAGTCCTGTTTCCTGGCAGAGATCAGTAGGTCCTGCAGCGTGCGGCCAGCACAAGGCATTCTGAAAATATGGAAAACAAACTTGTTAATGCATATTCACTTGTAGCTTGTGTGCAAGCATTAGCTTCTGCAGTAACTCCCATATCAATTTAATTGGCAGCAGATTTACCTTTTGCTTTCTCCGGTTGTATTTTCTTGACCACGAATTTCCTCAAACGTCATAGTTATCCACAGAGTGAGTGGTGAACTGCTGTGTGCTTCTGTCGTTGATAGCAGAGATATGGATATTTATAAGGAACCAACGTCTTCCGCGGTATTTATAGTCCGCCAGAAGCACTTCTTGGTAGTGGGAGGGGACTTCCCTGTTTGCATTTCTCTGATTGGCTCTCGGAATAGGAGTCGCGAGCGTCTATCGAAGCAATTACCGCGGCCCGTGTCTGCACCCCACATTAGGGTCGGATTACAGGGTTTTGAGGAGCGTGCGCCTTTTGTTGTTGTGGTTAAGGGGCAGACCTATGTTTGTCTTTTGGCTTTGACAGTTTGTTTTCAGAGAGATAAGACACCAAGCGTGGAAGTGTACTTATAATGGCAAGTGCCTGCGACTGGCAGCTTGATTTTAGTCATTAATATTTATCCTTGCTCTGCTTTTGAAATATGAAGGGAAGTGACGTTTCGTGCCTTGCAAGTACTTACGAGCTACATGGAAAAAAGTTAAAATTGAACTTTGTTGTTCCAATATTAGTGCCGTGACAATTTCCAAAAATATCTTGCTAATCTCAGCCGTTTACGAAACTAAACTGCCGTTTATATATACAATAATTGCACATTCGGCAGGTTGGCTGCAGCACGCGCCAGTGCATAAGTAAAGGGTCCCGCCAGCATGTTGCCTAGATTCGGCGTGTGGCAATACTTATTTGAGGCACCCCGACTCTGTCACAAAGGCAGTAGTGTTCCGCTTGCCTCTCGTCCCATTGTTTCCTTTGGGGGGCAGTGCAGTGACCGAAATACCCTGCAATACATGTCAAAGATAGACAACTGCAATTAAAACGGCTGGCCAAGTGTACTGTCATCTCAGTAATGTGAAGCGCTGGCGTGTATTCAACACAAAAAAAATTATGTTTGAATTGGCATTTCTATTTATGTTCCCAAATTGGGAAAATGGCGCAAAATAAACAAGCGGTTTGCGCGTCCATCATATCTCCAGAATTTAATACGGTAATAGATTTTGTTTTAGTGTCCTGCTAAGCATGCGCGTTTTGATATCGGTAGAAACTCATATTCGGGGTGTTCGGTTTTCCCACTGCTCATTTAACTTCGGTGAACTGAGACTGGAATTGAAGACGCCACCTGCTGGTCTCATGCGTATATTACCAATTCCGTGTGTGCTGTGCGGCCTGCGTGCAAAGTGAATGAGCCGTTACTGTTTTTCAATTGGTCTCGTAAAATCTGTAGTAGGCTATCCTGAAATATCTGACATAGATGTATAGGTTTAGAGCGCTGGACTCTGGTGTAAGGGGACACGGTCTCTGTTCTTCCACTGAGAACGCGCCGTATAAAGGAGCTGCATGATTTATTATTATTAGTTATTGTAATAGTAGTGTTTATCATCTTTTTTTTCTTACGCACAATTTTGGATTATTATGAAACTGCTTGCTGGTGCACAGCATACGGTTGTTCAAGAGTATTTACCGCCTCGATTATAAAATGTTTCACTCTCTTTACCCATTTCGCCATTCTATAAACAATGCCTTTACATTTCTTTATCACATGGACATGCGTCTATTGTCAAATGACAGATAGTGGGATTCTAGAGAAATTATCAGAAGCATAGTTATAACATATGTTCATACCTTTGTGCTGCGACCTGCACTGTCACATAGTGACTTTTGAAGTAAGTGGGAGATTCTGTATATTTGTAGCTGGTTCGGTACTGCAGTAGCCTACAATTCAGTAGACAGTAGCTACATTTTGAATCACTGAAAAGCAATATTTGGTATAATGATCAAGCTTTAGGACTACAACTATATGTCATACCTCTCACTGACTTTGGAACAAGAAGTAGGTCATGTTTTGTCAAAGATATATGGTATGTTGATTTAAAAAAGTGCATAATAGCTACGGATATTTTCGCAAGAGATACAGCAGGTAAGGATCCCCAAATGAATGGAACTTGACAAAATATAAAGATCAAACATTTATTTCATAACATGAATGTACACGATCATCATTTCGTTTGTTTTTGTTTTATCAGAAAGAACTTCTGAATTTCCCCTACCGTCTCATATTCTCTAGACGCTGATATTCCCCCCGGCACACGGGTCACTTGTCCACACAAGTCATTTCATTTCAGCGTTTTGCTGCTGTCCATGTCCATCAACATCAGCCATGTGAATTATTTGTGTCAACCTTGTCAAACTCCTACGTTTCATGTCTCCTTAACATTTCTCTTGTGGCGCAGGGGACCAAACCACATCCGCACAAAGGATGGGTCATCTTGGTACGTGCCGACCACCGCGAGATTGCAGGGACGTCCTTGCGTTTCCTGATATCAGATCCTCTCGAGGAACTGCCAAGGATGTTTGGAGTTTCTCTCATCCTTGTTTCGCAGGATGATTACTCCGTCAGGCTTATAGAATCTCTTCTGAGAGGAGCAAAGCCCTGGTTCAGCGCTCGGGGAGAGTAATTTCTGGTACCCATTCGTTCAGACTGCGACTTTCTTCGCAGAACAGGTGCAGCTTCTCTAGAGCCGGGTCCTCCCACGAACCTTCAGTCGAGTTCTGTTTCAAAACAAGAAGACAATTGTACATTAGTGACATTGAATGCATGAGTGGCGTTTAAACATGTTTTAAGAACTCAATTTACGAATCCCCTTTTTTTTGCTAGTCACATACCGTGATAAGAACGCAGTGAGCATCTTCAAGTTCTTCGGACTTGTCGCCCACGATGTTGGCGAGTCGCTGCATGTCGTTCACTCGGACGATGCTGATGTCGTTGTCGAAGCAGAACGCCTGGATCAGAGTGAAGTGGATTTGTAGGGCAATGTCGCACTCAAACTCCTCATCAGTCGCCAGCACGCAGAAAGACACGCTGTCGGGGTCACTGCAAAATTGAATTGAAGACAACATAAATATTTTGCACGCGAATATTAAAACACACAGTGAGTGTATGCAATTAGTGTGTGTGTGTGTGTGTGTGTGTATGCAATTAATTGCCAACTTACTCGTTCATTATTTTTGCAGACTCATAGACGCCGATGACAAGACGGTCCTCTGTATGGGCAGAACGGAGAGCCTCCTTCAGAACTTTGCCTGAGCTTTCCATCTTGTTCAAGTAGTGAGTTCGAGGTTGCTGAGCGAAGCTAGATGTTTTTAATAGTTTGCGCAAATCTTCAGCACACTATCAGTATTTGTAGTCTGCAGCCGGCACGAGTTTGCAGATGTCGCTCTGATTGGCCACGGAAGACAATGCGCGAGTGAACTCTCAACAGACGCGTGGCCATTGAGCAAAACTTTAGAAAAACTAACAATCGCAATGAATGATAAATCAAATCCGAACTTTTTTGTTCGTGCCCGGACTGAAGGTCGCATAATTTATTTGGACTGCTGTGGTATTACATTGGCACTTTGGGAATATATGACGGCAATAAGCAATGCCGGCTAATGTTAAAATGTAATGTAAATTAATTCAGTATTTTTTCTGATTTAATTAAACATACTACGTGATGATTTATTTGACCAGTTTATAATTTATTTAAAATAATCAACATTATAAGTACAAACTATTAATTTTCCAAAATAATCATTCTTAACACACCTAATTTATTGCAGTTGCATGTTGGCACGCGTAGCTGCTTTGCATATATAAAGCCTATACAATAACCGAACTTCGACGCGTGGCATCTGGAAATTCCTTTTGGGGTTTTTCTGCAGGGCGTGTTTCTGCTGATATCCATCTGCCGAATTGGGGGTAGGGCAGGGGTCGACGGAGGTCACTGCTATGTCTCGAGTTTAAAATAGATATCTGCGCCTGCATATTTAATTAGCAATAGCCTAGTATCAGTATTATGTCGACATAGTCATCTAAAGTATGGTTACCCATGTTTAATTATAAAAGCGATTAATGACAGTGTAAACAGACGTAAATATATCAATACATTGTATTTATATAAAATATTTGAATATACACATATTACGAATATGTTTCATTGCCCATCAATTATTAATCATATTACAATTGCTTTATTGTGCGTTTTTAAAAAACAATTAAAAGTGCGACGTTACAAACGTGTTGTCATTGACACGAAAGAAAAATATAGGCTATCCTATGGAAAAATAAATACATTCGCCCCGAGATTTACAGAGTTAGCAATCTTAATGTTTTAAGTTGTGAGGCAGACGAGGTTCTGCCACACACGCGCTAATTTACATCTGTAAAGAGAAGTCAGATAATGGGTGGTTCTGCACGCTTTGCACCCCACCACCTGTCATCCTTGTCTGTGTTGTTTAAACCAGGGGAAGGGCCTAATTTGATCTGCAGAAGTCTTTGACATAGGCTACTCCAATATTAAATTGCACGCGCCAGTTTAAAACAAATGTTAATATTGGGGGTTCCGTGGTCCTCGATTTGCTTCCCAAATACCAATGTCCTAAAAGGTAATTTTGTCTGTTATACTTCGAACATAATCTTTGGTTGGAAATGGTCTTGTGTGGAGTTAATTTGGGCAACGAAATCGAAATCGTGGATGGTTCGCAGACATTTCAGGCCCAGTGTTGTTTAGTGTGAGACAATCTATAAACAATCTATTACAAAAAATATACGTCCATGTCTTGCAAAAAAATTCTTGACAAATGCCTTATTTTTAAGTGTCCTGGATAAATCAAAGTTGCCACCACCAAAACCAAAAGGAAGCGCTGTGACTCGCAGGTGTGCATGTGCTGGCATACATCCCTCACAAAGGACAGGGTGGTTCAGCTATTTATTTATTATTTTAGTTTGATATAATCGCGATCGGCACGCGCTATTGAGAACAATGGTAACCTCGCAGGGGCATCTGGAGGTATTGTTTGCGGGTAGGGGGGGGGCGGGGTGGCGAAGGGCGGGTCAGGTGGTTTCAGCAAAACGTTCCCCATCTGTTCTGTGATGCCACAGATCAGTCCTAATGAGAATCCTAAAACTGCGTAATCATTCATCATAACATGCTAAATCCACTTTCCGTTGCGTTATGCAATGCTTAGGCTACCATGCCACCACTGTTCTTCACCAGATGATCAGAGCACTGTGCATCAATGATTATTATAATAATATAAATAACCTAGCTGGGGAAATAACACGGGGAAAGTTTGTAATAATTGCGTACGTTGGTTGCTGTAAACCCATGACTGTGGTATTGGAAAAGATTTAAACGGTTTACATATCGTTCATGATGCATGGATATGTATAGCCTATGCATAAACATCGTTCAGATCGTGCCTAAACATAACACAGAATTGGCAGTTATGGTCCCTGGCTGGAGGGGGAAGGGGGCATGCGGCAGCCTGCAGCACGCGGCACACGCTGGTCATCTGCATTTGTATAGAGGGTGTAATAATAGCCCTTTCAAACTCTGTCCCACCAACAATGGGGTAGTTTCAGCCCACTTCTCCACAGAAGGTCGAAGCTGCACCTGCCTTTATGAAGCGGGGCGGGGGCAGGGATGGGGGAGTCCACTCCAATGCCCAAACTACACTTACTTTCACTCTCGGTCGCATATCATATTATTATGAAACTTTATTTTCCATTTTACGTCACTGTGAAAGTTGTGTCCTAATTGTTTCGGTGTGCAAAATACTATTAATGCACTTGTCTCTCCACTTCCTGGTACGTCCGGGTGAATATTTTAAATACTATTATTTTATCTCTGGATTTAAAAAAAGCTGCATGCCAGCAAACAAAAGACCTGACATCACATCGCTTCATCAATCTGCCACGAGCCGGAGTGGCAATAACATTAGCATACCAATACACAACCCGGGCATCCAATGAGGTAACAGGGCATTCACAGAGACGGGGCGCCCCAACGTATAAAAGCGAACCTCAAAACTGCGGAATCACTCTGAATTTCGGAATTACTGCCGATTACCGACTCAACTGGAACTACTGCCAACTGCTTTATCAGCACCATGACTCTCGAAGAAGTTCTTATTCAGGATAACATGGAAAGAGCTCAGTGCACCGGAAAGACCTTGGAAAAGGTTTTACTCTCGGCTAAATCCAACGAATGCCTCACCATTGGAGTGTACGAATCGGCGAAAGTTATGAATATGTAAGTAGACTATGACTTCTGAGGCTAATCTAATTAATTTAAATGCACGTACATGTAACTGACTTTTAACATAGCCTATTTGCGTGCAAAGTATTTATGTTGTCTTCAATTGCATTTTACAGTGACCCCGACAACGTGGCTTTCTGCGTGCTGGCGACTGATGAGGAGTTTGAGTGCGACATTGCCCTACAAATCCACTTCACTCTGATCCAGGCGTTCTGCTTCGACAACGACATCAGCATCGTCCGAGTGAACGACATGCAACGGCTTGCTCACATCGTGGGCGACAAGTCCGTGGAACTTGAAGATGCCCACTGCGTTCTTATCACGGTATGTGACTGCCAGAAAAATATTTTTAAATCGAGTGCTTAATAAGAAATGTTTAAATGTTGCTAATACACCATTTTCATTGTCACTAATGTACAATTGTCTTCTTGTTTTGCAACAGAACTCGCCTGAAGGTTCGTGGGAGGACCCGGCTTTAGAGAAGCTGCACCTGTTCTGCGAGGAAAGTCGCAGTCTGAATGAATGGGTACCAGAAATTACTCTCCCCGAGCGCTGAACCAGGGCTTTGCTACTCTCTGAAGAGATTCTACAAGCCTGAAGGAGTAATCATCCTACGAAACAAGGACGAGAGAAACTCCAAACAATCCTGGATATTCCTCAAGAGAATATCTGTCCAGGAAGCGCGAGGGCAGGGGCGTGGACGTCCCTGCAGTCACGCGGTGGTCGGCTTGTACCAAGATGACCCATCCTTTGTGCGGATGTGGCTTGGTATGCCATCAGAGTGAGGAGAACCGAACTTTTCTCTGCTGCTCCCAAGAGAAAACGCTGTGTTGAAGAGTGGTGTCAAAGCAGGCAGTTACGCCTCGAAGACCGAGCGGAGGAGCATTTTTATTAAACCTTCATTTTCAAAACTAGACACTTGCTGTTGCATACAACCGAAGAACTTCTGTAATATAGGCTACACCTGTTGATTTCACTTTTCACAAATGCTTCAACAGGTTTCAATTTAGTACCTTAGTACTAACCATTGCGAAAACAATAAAAACAAAGGTTACATGTATGGCTGTGTCATGTGTTTTTAAACGTCAAATTGTGAATATTGTTTTGGGTTAATACTTTACAGGTATAGGCTACTTAATTCAAAATATAGTTAGGCAGGTGATATCAAAATATAATCTTAACATTTGTTTAGGGAAAATTACAGCACACATAGCCTATACTTCAAGTGCATTCTATAGTTTTCATACTTAAGGGAGAGGGGAGCGGTAGGTTCAATGCATGCAAAAATTTGCATAACGGGGGCAGTGAGTTCGCTGCCGCGATCTGCAGACTCCGCCGATCTGCATGTGTATAGCGCGAGCACAATGGTAGCGCTGCTGCCCCGTGACACCGCAGGCCACGCACAGAAGCGCTATTGTCAGGCGGCAGATGTCTTTTCGCCGACGCTGCTCCATCTGCCAGATTATGGAGAGGAGGGGCTGGGGTCTTCTGGGGGGCGGGGGAGGTCCACATTGTCAGATAGTGAACATCCAGCTGCTATATTGTATACCGCAGACCACGGAGTCTCAGACTGGCAGCACTTTGTAAACACGCAGAACAAGGGCTGCAAAAACGTTTAGTCTGTTCTAAGGGCTGTGTTACAATTTGCATGATCGAGTTACAAAAATCCTATAAAACAACAAAGGACACTGTGTGAGCACAGTCTGTAAAATCCCAGCTGCACAGGATTCTATTCATCTGGAGTGTTTGGGCAACTCTTCCACAGAGACACCAGTAGGCTACAGGAGGTGTTTAATGGGAAATAATTTTGAAATGATACCAGTAGAAAGGGTGCTGACAATCTGGTAATCTTTAAAAGACATGCTTGAAAAACACACATTTCGTTATTTTTGTAATACAAACCAATACTACCAAAATACTACAAATTGTCTCAGTAAAAACCGTAAAAATACAACCAATTTAAAGTACCGCTCATCTCCATCTGCTGCGTTTTGTCTTAATCCAACAGCATTTTAAATGTTCACTGCAGAAACACATAAGTGACACAACAAACATAATATTTAGCATTTCTTCTTCACAGTCATATCACCATAAATAAGGGTAATCATACATAATGCAACGGCCATTCCAAACTACAAACACCATCAACGGGTTCATTTAGAATGGCCAAAATACGATTTCTGGATCTAATCTGAATGTTTTTATACCATGCTGAATAATGTTTATACCACTTATAAACAACAGTAAGCACTTCATAGTCCTACCTTGAATACTTTGAAAACACTAATTTATACGTATATTATACACAATGTGACAGGATGTGCATATGACTTATTAATCCAATAAGAAGAGCATTATTATACATTTTTTATTAAATATATAATGTAGAAACGTTATTTTTATTAAAGATACAATTTATAAACTTCAAAGGGCTCAGTTTGCTACATTGCATTAAGACAGTGGTTCCCAACCTCGTTCCTGGGTATGCTTTGTTTTCGTTCCAACCATAATTGAAACCTCCTAATTATAACTAGCTGTTAATTGTTCTCAATTAGACAAAAAAGTATGTGCTATATGTAATGTACTATATGACATAGTTCCTTTAGAAAGAGGTTACCGTTTATAACTGATTGATTTAATAGACTGGCAGGTGAAATCAGTGGGGGCCTAATTGTTGAAAGTGCGGATACATGGTCGCTGATACTAAACCATTTGTGGAAAATTAAGAGTTCAATGACAGCGCAATTGGCAATGAGCCAAACCTGCATTGTGTTCAAATAAGTTTTAGGAAATAAATCTGGTAGAATTTACACACACGATTTCAACAACCTTAATTGGCCAAGAGATTGGCTTTAACAACAACCGGCACACACCGTGTGTCCCCAGGACCGAGGTTGGGAACCACTGCATTAGGAGAAATGAATGGGCCGCCATCTTAATGTGCACTGACCCATTCATAACACTAGGAGGAGCCATAGCACTATCCTTTAATCTCGTCCTGATTTTGCCCAGAGAGGAATGTTCGAACACGGGACAGGTTTTTGGCATCAACACCACTACCCAATTTTTCAGAGCGTTACACAACGCTTGAGCAAGGGCTTGTTCTTTTTGACATTTTATTCATAACTAATCATTGAGTAATCCAGAATAATAATGATCAGATTGCAAGCTGTGTGCTAGCTGTGTATGTAATCAGGACGAGCATACTTTAATTTGCTTAAACTTTTTAAAATGTACATTACCTGAACAATGTCTACTGCACAATCGTCATGCATATGAGAGGCATGTGAACTAATTTGCTTGTAATACATACTGAAATTGAGTGCGGCGGCATTCTGCAGTAGTTGCAGTGGGTTGATGGCACAGGCCAGTAAGCCTTCCAGCAGGGAATTGTAAATTCAGATGTGAGATCACCATGGCCTGGATCAGGAGTTGTGTGGCCTCTTGGGTGAGGAATGAGAAATATCTTTTTAATAAACGAATGTCTTCTTACATGTTTTACATGGAAAGTTTCTTAATATATACCTGTAAATCACACCTTTTTAAAATGATGTCATGCTCTGCAAAAGCGATCTTCCAATTTGTCATTGTAATACAATTCCTGTCAAGCATTTCACCAACAGCTAATAGACATCATAGGCAATTACTTTGCAGTGCACTATGAGGCAAGGGAAACACAGAAATGGCTGCGTCTGCAAAATGGAATTTCTTCTAAGATAGTACGTTTTCATGTAGGCTAAAGTTCAAAAGACAGGGATATTGCATTGACATGCCAAATTGCGTGAATGACGTGAAATGGCAGCACATATAACATAATATGTGGTTGATTTTGAAATTGTAAAGATAATGACATGTAACCGAGAGCATTAATGTTGATGTATAAGTAACTGCCAAAATAAAGGAAATACCAACATAAAGTGTCTTAATAGGGCGTTAGGCCACCATGAGACACCAGAACTGTTTCAACGGTTGGCATAAGTTCTACAAGTGTCTAAAACTATTGGAGATTTGTTGATGGTTATGAAAATTGAGTTGAGATCTGGTGACTGAGATGGCCATGGCATATTGTTTACATCATTTTTCATGCTCATTAAACCAGTGACCACTTGTCCTCTGTGGTCGGGGGCATTGTCATCCAGGATAGAAATGCTTCACCATAGGATGAAGGCAATCAGTCAGAATCTCTCTGTATTTATTGGCATTTGTCAGCAAGCTGAACAGTCTTCATCACTGAAGCTCATCAAACGTGCACCAACAATCGCCCCTCTTTCAAAGTCACCAAGATCTATTATTCTAGCAATTGTAGCCAAAATAATGGGCAACTGGGCCTGCCCAGCATTTTATATATGACCCTAAGCATGATGGGATGTTAATTGCTTAATTAACTCAGAAAACCCCCAGTGTGGAAGCATCTGCTTTCAATATACTTTGTATCCCTCATTTACTCACGTTTCCTTTATTTTGGCAGTTACCTGTTCATTCTTTTCGTATAGCCTAGGAATGGGGTTGTTTTGCCGATATTTTAGTAGTGCCGTCTTGTCAAGCTGGGTGTTACATATCATGCTCTGGGTGTTTGTATTACCATCTGTTAAGTAAAAAAAAGAAAGCACACCTCATACACATTTCTTTGCTGCAGTAGCAAACTGAAGATGTTTCTCTTGCCATCGACATGCGCTGTGATTAAAAACTGTCAATGAAATACTTTCACTCCCGCTCTGTTGGCACGGTTACGCTCCCCCTGTGGCACGTTTTAAATGTCAGTTAAACTGTGTAATGCTTTTTTGTTTCATTTGGAGATGTATTTTCCTCAATAAATACCCAGGACTGGGAAGCAGAGAACCCTTTTATTGGCAATTATATTTAGATTTTTCCCAGAAGGTAACCTTATGTCCCCGGTACAGAAACTCACAGAGCAGGTAATAATTACAACATGAGGAGAAGGGACTTTATATTGCAGTGCTTTATTCCAGATATGAGGGTACATTCTATAGCACCAACTGACAATATCTCACTGAAGGCTTGCCAGCCAAGACAAAGCTTTCCAAAGTTCATATTAGCACCACGCTTCATTAAAGTTCATCATTTGTTTATTTTACAAAAACACAAACAAACAAAAAAAACCTGCACACAAATCATGACATTACATTTACATTTACATTTTAAGCATTTAGCAGACGCTCTTATCCAGAGCGACTTACAAGATGTGCATTAATACATGGCAGGAACAATCATAGTTAGCGCACGAGATCAATGTGTGGCACATCTCCTGAAACAATAATCGTACAAAAAAGACCAGTCCTCAAGACTGCAGAGTCTGGAGCTGATGCGCAGGTGCCCGTGCTTCAAGCGATGGCGCAGAGTTCGGAGGTGTGGCACAGGTGCCTACAGGCACGGATCCGCTCCATTCTGGGGTCCACGGCGGGCAGCAGGATGGTGGGCGGGGCCTCCAGGCCACGCCGCTTGTGGGCGCGGTGCAGCAGGATCCGGTAGACCCCGGTGACGGCGCTCTGGCAGCCCTTGTTGCGGCCGCTGCGCATGTGCCTCGCGGTGATGCCCAGCGCCTCCATGGCGCCCTTCACCTCCGCCTCATCCTCGTCCAGCTCGCACGGCTTCGCCTTGGCCAGGAACAGGGGGTCCAGGCGGAAGGGCCCGATGGGCCGGGGAAACCGGATCGACCGCAGCCACTCGCACCCCATCACTTGGCTCATCGTGCGGCGGTCGGCGGGCAGCGGCTGGAGGATGCCGCGGATCAGCCGCTCGCAGGGCGCGGGCACGAATGGCGGGACGGCGTAGTTGCCGCCCAGGATGCATCGCTTCAGCCTGGGTACGGTGTCGGCGCGGAACGGCATGTTGCCCGTCACCATGAAGAAGAGCAGCACGCCCAGCGCCCACACGTCCACCGGCACGCCCGCGTACCGCTGGTCTCGGAACAGCTCTGGCGCGGCGTACGGGGGCGAGCCACAGAACGTGCTGAGGGATTGGTCCTGCCGGCATACGGTGCTGAAGCCGAAATCGCCCACCTTCACGCAGCCACCGCAGGTGTAGAACACGTTCTCCGCCTTCAGGTCTCGGTGGATGATGTTGTTTTCGTGCTGTAGATGAGAAATTAATCAAATCTGATAATAAACCAGTGGGCAGGAGCGGGACCAGCGGCTGGGTGAATTAGTCTCTCAGAAATAAGTGCCACTTTAAACCTTGTTTTGTTGAAATTTCTGCTATGTCCTTTTTTAATGCATCTGTTCACTCTGTCTTTAAGAGTGCAGCATCTCTTTTTAATTTTTGTTTATTTTTGTTTCTGATTTTTCTCCCATTTTCTCCCTATTTGGTAGCCAATTAGACCCAATTTTAAGTCCATCCCCCCATTAATCCAATAAGGTAGCATCCGTGTTTGGTTATAAGCCTCTTCGAGACGGCACTCGCCCAAGTATCAACCGTAACCCGGTATACTGCAGGTATAACTCTTATTCTGTGTCTCATGTCAGTTTCCCTCCCACCTCCCTGGGGCAGGCAGCTATAATCATAATTCCCGGTGGCGCTCCCGGCCAGAACCGACTCTGGCAAGTGTGTGGGAATTGAACCCCGGTCTCCGTGGCCAGCGTCGGATGTTGTAACCACTGGGCCATGCGGGAGGCCAGAGTGCAGCATCTCTGAAAAGGCAACATTTCACATTTCACCCAGTTTCTGTGTACGTGAAGTTCATAGTCATAATTCTATGTCCGTGTTTGGTTATAACCCTAATTCTGTGTCTGTGTGCAGTTATAATCCTAATTCTGTGTGTGTGTGCGGTTATAACCCTAATTCTGTGTCTGTGTACAGTTATAATCATAATTCTGTGTGTGTGTGTGGTTATAACCCTAATTCTGTGTCTGTGTGCAGTTATAACCCTAATTGTGTGTGTGTGTGTGCAGTTATAACCCTAATTCTGTGTGTGTGTGTGCGGTTATAACCCTAATTCTGTGTCTGTGTACAGTTATAACCCTAATTCTGTGAGCAGTTATATTGTTGTTATTGTGGATTTTGGAGGATTGTGATGCTGACCATGTGCTTGACCGCAGAGACGATCTGGGAGAAAACGATCTTGCTGTTGATATCGGACAGCTTCCCCCCGGTGCTGATCTTGGCGTAGAGGTCCCCACCCCGGCGTACTCCATGACCAGGTGGAGGCGGGACGGCGTCTCCACCACCTCGTACAGGCGGATCACGTTGGGGTGGTGCAGCCGCTCCATGCTGGAGATCTCCGACGAAAGGAGCCGCTGGGTCTTCTGGTCCAGGCGGCTCTTATCAAGGACCTTTATGGCCACTTTATCTGAGAGAGAGAAAAAAATCAGACAAATAGTATTAGGCGTGTCCATACCTCAGTCTGTAAGTGAATATGAGCTGCATTGTCTGCATTGCATTATTAATTTCCTGGTCAAACCTGCCTAAGAAAAACCTTTCATGTTATGAGTGAAATGTGGATTAATGTTACCTGTAGGAGAGGCCTCTGAGAGGGCATAAACAGGACTGTGAGTCCTGCCCGTAGTGAGGGTGTAAAGACTGTGACTCCTGCCCGTAGTGAGTGTGTAAAGACTGTGACTCCTATCTGAAGTGAGGGTGTAGACCAGGGGTGTCAAACTCATTCCATCGAGGGCCGAGTGTGTGCAGGTTTCTGTTGTAACCAATGCATTACACCAGGTGATTTCAATTAGGTTCCCTCCTTAGTTGAAGAAGTGAGCTAATTAGTGAAATCACCTGGAGTAGTGCATTGGTTGCAACAAAAACCTGCATACACTCGGCCCTCGATGGAATGAGTTTGACACCTGTGCTGTAGACTGTGACTCCTACCTGAAGTGAGGGTGTAAAGACTGTGACTCCTACCCGTAGTGAGGGTGTAAAGACTGTGACTCCTACCTGTAGTGAGGGTGTAAAGACTGTGACTCCTGCCCGTAGTGAGGGTGTAAAGACTGTGACTTCTACCTGTAGTGAGGGTGTAAAGACTGTGACTCTTACCCGTAGTGAGGGTGTAAAGACCTTGACTCCTACCTGTAGTGAGGGTGTAAAGACTGTGACTCCTACCCGTAGTGAGGTTGCAAAGACTGTGACTCCTACCCGTAGTGAGGGTGTAAAGACTGTGACTCCTACCCGTAGTGAGGGTGTAAAGACCGTGACTCCTACCTGTAGTGAGGTTGTAAAGACTGTGACTCCTACCTGTAGTGAGGTTGTAAAGACTGTGACTCCTACCCGTAGTGAGGGTGTAAAGACTGTGACTCCTACCTGTAGTGAGGGTGTAAAGACTGTGACTCCTACCCGCAGTGAGGGTGTAAAGACTGTGACTCCTACCTGCAGTGAGGGCATGCATGCCCAGTTTAACGCTGGAGAAGTTTCCGCTGCCGATCTCGCCACGGACTTTGTAGAGGCCAAGGCGGCGGCCGACAGCCAGTTCGCGGATGGTCTTCTCGTCCTGGCGCATGGCCAGGTTGAGCTTCTGCAGGGGCGTGAGGGGCCGTGGCTGTCCCCCCTCACCCTTGTGGCGATCCGCGCCGCACTGGCACCTCCTGCGGTCATCGCCACAGCCCCCACCTGAAGACTCTCTGTTCACGTGCACCGCCGTCATTCTGCACACACACGCACACATACGCCCACACACACATATACCAACACAAACACAATCACGCAGAGATCCATATGGAGGTTCAGATTTTATAATAACATTCTGTGTGGCTTAATTGGTTTTAGTTTGGTTAAGCCCTCGTTCTGCTGTGACGTAAACGATGGCTTTCTGAAACAGTGAATTACGTTTCCATGGTACATGAAATAAAGGTGCCGATTGGCTGGTTCAGCATTCCACTCCTGCCAGAGCCATGTGTCTTATTGTATCTCATGAAGAGGCCTTGCAATTTATGCAACAGAAGGACAGATACAATCATACATCATTGCTTTGTTTTGTTATGATTAATTACCTTGTTTCACCTTGTTTCGAGCGCTCCAAGGTTAAGTGGTATCATGTAAAGGCACTGAGAGCTGCTGCCCCGTTATCAATGGGCTTTGATGGAGCTGTACGTGTCCACACCCAGTGAGTCTCACCTGCACTGGTAGGGTTTGCCTGCTTCAGGAGCAGCTCCTGAAGTCTGCTGCAGCTCCACTGCTCGCCGCCTGTCCGCTCATCCTGGGGCACTCTCAGAGAACCAATCAGAGCCCGGGAGTTCTGTCGCTGAATCCACAGGCTTCCTCCTAGTCTGTGAGGCTCACAGCAAATTCTGCTCAGTTTCCTTCATTTCCAGGGCTGAAGATTCGCCTCTGTCTTCCCCACACGCTCAGACTCGAACCCGTGGCCAAGCCCCTACGGAACCTCTGCCTCCTTGGTCGTGTGTCCGTGCTGTGGTGTGGCAATGCAAGACTGCTCTGCCCCCTGTCCCTCTCTCTAACGGGAGATGTGATTAAGGAGGCATTATGCTCTCACTCTCTCTCTCTCTAAGGAGAGGGAGGATTAAAGTAGAAGTATTATGCTTCCTAATCTCTACTGTATTTAGTGTAGCACAGGGGAGTCCACGTTTCTGAGGTCAGACAGGTTCTCTCCCTGCCCCAAACAGGTACAGAGACACAGTTCCTCTCAGGTTTGTTGCTGTTGGTGGCTAAAGTGGGGCCTGGTGTCTCATCCCAGCATTTCCACAGCAACCACAGTGATGTTATCACCTGACAGGTGACAGGTTAGGTCAGTTTTGGTGCAGTGGTGATTTGGTGGATCAGTTTGGGTGAAGTGGTGGTTGGGTGGATCAGTTTGGGTGAAGTGGTGGTTGGGTGTGTCGGTTTGGGTGCAGAGGTGATTGGGTAGGTTGGTTTGGGTGCAGAGGTGATTGGGTAGGTTTGTTTGGGTGCAGAGGTGATTGGGTAGGTTGGTTTGGGTGCAGCGGTTATTGGGTGGATCGATTTGGGTGCTGTGAAAATAGGGTGGGTTGGTTTGGGTGCAGTCATCAGGAGAGACGGGTCAGGAGAGGGGACCTCGGTGGGAGGTACATCTCCATCGTCGGGGGGTGGGGCGTATAGTCCTGCACGGGACCAACTGCACCTGACCACAACGTGGCGACCAACGTGACCGTAGCCTTTTAATCCAGTCTGTGCTGCATGTGGCTCCTAAAGAGGAAACATGAAGCTGAGAGAGGGGCAGATAGCCAATCCACTTAAACTGAACCAGCAGGTGCCTTTCTGTAATCCTCACTGCAGGAAATCTCACCGTCATGCACAAGTGAGAACCCACAAGCATGAAACAACTATAAAATGAGAATAAAGACAAGAATACAACAGTATGGCAAAGCACTGTATCATATCTAACATTATCACACTGTGCTGTGCCCCGGTATTTCACAAAGCAAACATTGCCACATGCAGTGGAAAACGTTGAAAAAATATACTGTCAGATGGACTTTAAAGCTTATAGCAGGAGATGAAACTCAAGCCCTAGTGATGCAGAGAAAGCACTCCAGGTTAATGCAAGTCATTAAGGAGCTAACCAGTGGCAGCTGCGCAACCTACAGTATCTGTCCATGTCAGGTGACCTCCTAGACAGGCTGTAAGACTCCATATCAGCAGGGACAGGTTGATTGTAATCCAAGGGGGCTTAAAGGGGCTAATGTCCTAATCTTCTGGGCACAAGTTAAACCCATGACATAATGGTATTGCTTGGCTTTCCGTCGTGGCAGAACTCAAACCCCCTCCAGGGCAACCTCAGGACCTGTACACGACGCACCCGATTCGTGATTCGCTCAGGTTGTCCAGGCCGTGAGATCCACCTTACCCAACAGGAGCATTACATTTACATTGACATTTTAGGCATTTAGCAGACTTACACAGTTTACATTTCTTTACATACAATCCATTTATACAGCTGGTTATTTTCAGGGATGTGATTTTTCCCGATTAATCAGGAAATACAGATTTTCTGATGCTAAATGTCTGGCTATTTGGCTTTTTTAAACAGAAAATTCTCTCCTGCTGTCAGCTGTCAAAGAGTGCAGCATTTCTTAATGTGTAAGCTTATGACATACACACGTCCACAACATATCGATTGTCTGAAAATAAACATTTCCTGATTAACCAGGAAAGAAATCACATCCCTGTATTTTACTGAAGCAGGTTAAGCACCTTGCTCAAGGGTACAACGGCAGTGCCCTACGTGGGAATCGAAGCAGCAACCATTGAGTTACAAGCCCAGCTCCCTAACCATTACACTGCACTGCCAGGAGCACACAGACAGAGCCACAGGCTCCAGCGGCATTGCAAGGCTATTCAATTACTTTTCCATGGGGGCCAGATTTCTCCTGGGAATGGTCGTGTCATTCATTTAAAAACGCATTCGCTGTCGCTTACAACGTGTGAGGAATTGTAGTTTGTGGGCCGGTCTAAAGCACTGCCCCGGGGCCAAATAGCCAATTGAATAGCCCTGCTTTATCAGGTGTGAATCAAGGCAGGAAAGCTCTTTCATGCCGAGACCGCGTAAGACTTTTCACCGCTCTGTGCTTACAGGGTTGCGTTGGAAAAACACACTGAGCATTACTGAACAAACGTATGCGTTTTTGCAGACCTATTCATACAGTGCACCTTACTATGCTGTCGTGGCAGGAATGCCTATTGTGCGTAATCATAAGACCTGCAAGGGCACAGGCACAGAATAACTGGTAACGCATCAGTGATGAAGCACCAAGTTAAAAGCAGTGCTTGGATATAGAGCATACGATTTAAAGGTGTTTGGAAGTGTGTACATAGTCATTTAAAACGACCACAGCGTAACCACGGTGCCTAACAATGTTCTATGAGTTTTCTATTGCATTATGTGAGACTTCGCTAAAGGCTTGGGGTTATAGGTGAGATGCCGAGTTATAACATGGGTTTGGGGTGAGGCGCTCCAAAGGCAACAGTGCACTCAAACACACACAATACAGGCTTTTAATGGGTGATCCGCCTAATTGGCCTGTGTGTCCTGTGGAGTAATCAAAAGCAGGCGCAGGATGATTAGCAAGCAAAGCTCTCTGCTCCCTCCACTCTGAAAGTGTAAAACCAGTTTCTGTTTCTTCTAAGCTGCACCTTCTCTTTGGGGGAAAAGGCAATCGATAAAGACACACCACTGTTCTTCAAGACCAATCATACCTCAAAGAAAACAACACATTTAAGTCTTTTTTATTTGAAACAAACAGACATAACGCACGGAAACAAATCGCATTCCCTTTCATTTCCATAGCGAGCAAAGGAACAGGCCAAGCGTAACAGATATGTGGAAATATGTGGAGTGTTTGAACACATTATATGCACAAAGAGAACATGCAGTGCAATCCTGGGAGGAAATTTGATCATTTCCATATTGGACACTCATGAACAACGTTGACATGTTGTGACGTGTGCAAGGACAGAACAAGAAATGCAATGCCTCCACTTTCACCCTTTCCCAGACTGGAGGTATTGAGAAAAAAAGCGATTGCCAAAAATGATGCCAAATAAACAAGTACTGCGTTCTCCTAATGCTGAGAGAGAAACGATATCCTGCACAGAGACACAGGCTCAGGGCTGTGCTGTTAAAACTGTATAAACGAAGGCTTTCACGGAAACTATGCCTTTCTGTGCAGAGACATTGGCTCTGCCTGTGCCGATGCATTCTGTGCAGAGACACAGGCTAAAGACTATTCGACTCTGTGCAGAAATACAGGCTCACTGGCTCTAGGCATGTGCAAACTGTGTGCAGAGACGCAGGCTAAGCACTATTAAACTGTACGCAAAGACACAGGCTCATGGCTGTTAAACTGTGCAGAGACACAGGCATTAATAATGGCTGTGCTGATAAACTGTGTGCAGGGTTAGAGTTTCCTTCTCTTCAGACGGAAGTCAGTGAAGCTGTTGCTATTCTGCTGCTCCAGCTCCTTCACTCTCTGCTGCAGAGCGTCTACCTCCTTCTGCCTCTCCTCCTGAATAAACTGCAGCTTCTGCACACACACACACACACACACACACACACACACACAATGTTTATACACACACACATACAGTATTTACAAACACACACATTTTTTTTACACAAATGTACACACAATGTTTATACACAGGCACACACATAGAGTATTCACACACACACACCCACACACCTGCAGGTCTGGTTCCAGTTTTCCTGGCATGCATCCAATAATGTTTCACTCTCAGTATAAATCACTTTAATTGTATTATGAATGACTTTATCTGTTAGGTACAGGGCCTGTAGAAATCTCTGGCAAACACTGCAACTTGACTGAGGCAACACAGCAGGGCATGGAATGGGATGGGGGATGGGATTGTGATATGGTGAGGAGGGTGAGGCTGTGACAGAGTGAGAGGGGTGGAGACTCAGGAGTGTGAGGCTGTGACAGAGTGAGTGGGTGGAGACTCAGGAGGGTGAGGCTGTGACAGAGTGAGAGGGGTGGAGACTCAGGGGGAAAGGCTGTGACAGAGTGAGAGGGGTGGAGACTCAGGAGGGTGAGGCTATGACAGAGTGAGAGGGGTGGAGACTCAGGAGGGTGAGGCTGTGACAGAGTGAGAGGGGTGGAGACTCAGGAGGGTGAGGCTATGACAGAGTGAGAGGGGTGGAGACTCAGGAGTGTAAGGCTGTGACAGAGTGAAAAGATGGAATGGATCACTCACTCGTTTGTAGATGTTCTGTGGCAGGGGGCAAGATCCCACAGGCTGCTGTGCTTTCACAGAGATGCTCTGAGCCCTCGCCAACTTACCACTGAACTGCCAATCAAACACATTAATATTTACCACCACTTAGCACTGAACTGCCAATCAAACACATTAATATTTACCATCACTTAGCACTGAACTTCCAATCAAACACATTAATATTTACCATCACTTAGCACTGAACTGCCAATCAAACACATTCATATTTACCATCACTTAGCACTGAACTGCCAATCAAACACATTAATATTTACCATCACTTAGCACTGAACTGCCAATCCAACATATTTGTATTCATACTCACTTATCACTAAACTGCCAATCAAAACAGCACACACATTCACATTAAACCGCTTGTCAGACCTCTCAAATGCACTCAGAAACATGTTCCTCATTAATGTGGAATGTGTCTCTTTATGCTTCTGTACCTCCATCTGCAATCTTATGATCTCTGTCTGTTTTTGCCTCTCTTGCTCCTTCATCCTCTTCCTCATCTGCTCCAGCTCTGACTCTTTCCTCTGCATGGCCTCTTCCATCTCCAGCACTTTGCCCTCCACTGTCCACACAATAGCATTAATGTGCTCTAACTGTGTTATTATGAGGGTGAATGTGCTCCAACTGTGTTATTATGAGGGTAAATGTGCTGTAACTGTGTTATTATGAGGGTGAATGTGCTGTAACTGTGTTATTATGAGGGTGAATGTGCTATAACTGTGTTATTATGAGGGTGAATGTTCTGTAACTGTGTTATTATGAGGGTGAATGTTCTGTAACTGTGTTATTATGAGGGTGAATGTGCTGTAACTGTGTTATTATGAGGGTGAATGTTCTGTAACTGTGTTATTATGAGGGTGAATGTTCTATAACTGTGTTATTATGAGGGTGAATGCTCTGTAACTGTGTTATTATGAGGGTGAATGTTCTGTAACTGTGTTATTAACAGGGTGAATGTGTAATAGCTGGGTGAATGTTTTATAGTTGGATGAATGTGAAATGAACCAGGTATCTGAATTTCCATACAGTAAGGTCACATTGGTGCTCTCTGCTGTAAATACAGATGATAGCAAGGGAGGGGGGTGGGGTGGATTCACAGAGCTTACATTTGTCCTGCAGCTGTCCCCGAACCTCCGCCATCTCCCTTTGGTGCTCTGCTGTCTGTACTGCCATCTCCGACCTCCACCTCTCCATACGAGCAGCGCTGTCCTGGGGTCAACCACACACGGTCATTACAGAAGGACCACAGCAACAACTAAACAACGACAACACAACAACAATGAAAAAAACTAAAACAACGACAAACCAACGAGAGAATGATCTCTGAACAATCGCAACAACCACAAGACAATCAAAGAAAAACCAAAGAGTAACCACAGGACAACCACAAAATAACACCACATTGTCATGTTCAAATTCTATCGCTTAGGTTACAATTCAATTATATCCATATATGCGTTCATACGTATTTGTGTTTTAAAATAACGTCTGTTTTGTAAAATGCTAAATTCTTGTTTGAACTGTCAAACCATTAGAATGTTTTGCCTTGTGGCACAAAACTACAGTGATAAGTGGTAGAGATAATAGCAGTACATTTAGATTTTGTTAAAGAGTTAAGAGTGTACATTCGGACTGCGTGCTTTGATGTTGCGTTTTGTCTCACCTGCAGTTTGGCATTTTTCTGTCTCTCCAGGTCACAGATGGAGTTTTTCAATGTTTTGTTTTCCACTAAGAACATAAGAGCATAAGAACGGTGAAATGAACAGGCAATGTAGGCTTGTCATATTACCCACAGACTGGAGTCTGTTAAGCCTGGTCTTGAGCACCCCAAGGTCTCTGCTTCTACTACATGCCCCCACAAGCTATTCCTGGAAAGCTGTTCCATGTACAGTAGAATGAGTGGCGGCTGGTGAGCTGGGAATAGAGGAGGCTGAAATCCTACCTTTAAACCTGGTCATCAGTCTCAACCTTTTATTTTTAATTAACAATTAATTGAATAATCAGTTGGCGATTAATCGCAAAGCTTCCTCCTAATCGTCTCTCAGGTTGTACCATTCTCTTTATTCACATTATTTTAGAGAATGTAAATTACAATTAGGGGTTTTAGTGAGATAGGAAATCAACTGAACAATTTCAAAGAATAGGTTACACTTTTAAATCCAACCCCTCCATTAACTGCATAGCGCACCAGCTTTGAGAAAGGTGCGATAAAGCCAAACAAACTTCAGTTTGTTTAAAACTTTGATGCTTTTTCATGAGCTTAATGCACAGATCAGACAAATTGATATTTACGAAGTCCATAATTAAATAATAAGTCCATATTGAAATCGGGCTTGGAGAACAAAGAGTACACTTAGACAAGTTCAGATGATCGGTAGATAGATAAGAAAATGCTGTGATGTAAAGAAAAATGCTATCACAACATAAAATGTGGAAGCTATACCTATTGGTATTGATTAGTCAGTGAATGAATCGCTTTATCGATAATCAAGGAATGTAAACGGAAACAGGTTGAAAGTAATCATCGGTTTAAAGATATAGGTTTCAGCTCCTTTATTTCAAGCTAACGAATTATTGAGTAAACTATTGAGTAAAACCTCAGAGTTACGAACTAAGGGTGTGCCGACCAGTCTGAAAATATGAATGCTAAGCAAATGAATAGCTAACAAGTCTGTTTGCAAAGTGTCAGTGCAATTTTGTTGGCAAAACCTTTCTAAAGCGACACAATTTTTTTTCAGAATGGCAGGTTTGCCCCAGGTACTAGGAGCTATCGACTGAACCCATATTCATACCTGCAAACATTGATACTTGAAAATACAGGAGAATGTTTTTTGTTGTGGGAACGAATTGTTCAGCCGTGGATACAATACGAGATTTCTTTAAATGAAACTGCCATATTCTAAACCATTGCCAAGAACACATTTGGCCAGTGATTTCATTGTACAGCTCATAATAATAATTGTAATTACGCTGTGTGGCAAAAAAAAAAAAAAAAAAAATTGAGGAGAAATCACAATCGGGGAGCAGGTGGGGAAATTGGTCAAAAATACTGGAGACTCCCCAAAAAACTGGGAGAGTTGGCAGGAATGTACATTCCCATCATTCCGCCCAAGGGCAGTGAAGCAGCATTTAGACAATCCGTAGCTTACATATGAAATATGCAACACATAACTGGCATTACAATTTCATTGGTTGCCAGCTGCTGCGCCGCTGAGAATAGGACAAAGTTAATGTGAGTCTGGCAGCAATCACTGCCATCGCTATCATCCGTCAACTTGATGATAACTGATGATGAATAACCTCTTAAGTGTCTTAGCTCTTTCGTCATTACTTAAGTTTCATACCTGGAACCAAACCATCTGACAGAAGACAGTGACAGAGTGTTTGAGCCGAATTTAGAGACAGAATGCGCTGATCTCTCAAAGAGAGTGACCTACCACATCAGTTATATACAATGTATTAGTATATTGAACACGTCAACACAAGTATTGAACACATCAACATTTTGTCCAGTAAATGTATTTCCAATGAGCCTATTCAAGTGAAATTTGCACCAGACTTTGGTATTAACTCAAGAAATCCAGACAAAAAATCTACACATTAAAGTCCATATGTAAATAAAGTTATGTGTAATAAAGTGGAATGACATAGGAAAAAACTATCGAACACACTAACTGAAATTAATTCAATACTTAGTGGAGAAGCCTTTGTTTGTAATGACAGCTTCAAGGCGCTTTCTACATTACATTACATTTTACATTTTTGTATGAAGTAACTAATCGCCCGCAGTATTCAGGTGTGATTTTGGCCCATTCCTCTACACAGATTGTCTTTAAATCTTGAAGATTGAGGGGGGCCCTCTTGTGAATCTGGATCTTCAGATGCTTCCACAAATGTTCAATTGGGTTTAAGTCAGGTGATTGACTGGGCCATTCCAACAAGTTGATTTTCTTTCTTTCTGCAAGTTTCCTTTGCTGTATGCTTTGGATCGTTGTCCTGCTGGAAGGTCCACCCATGACTCATCCTCAGCATCCTGGTGGATGGCAGCAGGTTCATCTCAAGAATCTCTCTGTACATGGCTCCATTCATTGTTCCTTCAATGATATGAAGTCTGCCAGTACCAGGAGAGGAGAAACAGCCCCACATCATGATACTTCCACCTCCAAACTTCACTGTTGGTATAGTGTTATTCGGGTGATGTGCAGTGCCATTTCTCCTCCAAACATAGTGTGTTGTGTGACAGCCAAAAGTTCAATTTTGGTCTCATCTGACCAGAGTACATGCTCCCAGTAGTTCACTGGCTTGTCCAAATGTTGTTTGGCAAACTTTAAACAAGCTTCAACATGTCTTTTTTTCAGTAGTGGAGTCTTGCGGGCTGAGCGTGCACAGATGCCATGGCGGTGGAGTGCATTGCCTACTGTCTTTTCTGTCACAGTTGTACCTGCTGCCTCCAAGTCTTTCTGGAGCTCTTTCCTAGTGATCCTTGGCTCTTTGGCTACTCTTCTAAGTATCCTTGATCAGAAATCTTGCGAGGAGCTCCTGTGCGTGGCCGGTTGATGGTGGAGTGATGTTGCTTCCACTTACGGATAATGCCCCCAATGGTGCTTACTGGAAGATTCAGAAGTTGTGTGTCTGTAGCCAATTCCATTTTCATGTTTTGCAACAATCTGGTTGCAAAGGTCTTGAGAGAGCTCTTTGCTTTTACCCATCATTAGATGTTTCTTGTGTGGCACCTTGGTAACAAAAAAAAACCTTTTATAACCCATCAATATATTCTAACCCAGCTGACATTAATTAGCACAGATTAGAGGTAGAGTTGCCTCCTAATTAGTTATGGTTTTCAGCTGGTTCCTTGCCTTTCCTTGCTGTGGTGTACTGCTTTTTCTTAGTGTGTTCAATACTTTTTTCCTGTTTCATTCCACTTTATTACACATAACTTTATTTACATATGGACTTTAATGTTTAGATTTTTTGTCTGGATTTCTTGAGTTAATACCAAAGTCTGGTGCAAATTTCACTTGAATAGGCTCATTGGAAATACATTTACTGGACAAAATGTTGATGTGTTCAATACTTATTTCCCCCATTGTAGTTCTGTGAGGAGAGAGCTATGTGCACTGTAAAAAGACAGACCTACACTGGTGTATGGTGTGGAGAGAAACCTATCCCTTAAACCAGTGGTCCCCAACCTCGGTCCTGGGGGCCCACTGTGTATGCTGGTTTTTGTTCCTGCTAGTCTCTTGATCAATTAAGGTTGTTGAAAACATCTGTGTAAGTTCTACCATTTTCTTCTTTGAACTTATTTTAACACAATGCAGGTTTGGCTCGTTGCCAATTGCTTTGCCATTGAATTCTTAATTTTCCACAAATGGTTTCTGTGACCAGCTGTTCACTTTAAAAAATAAAGCCCCCACTGATTTCACCTGTCTACAATTGAATCAATTAAAAGATGTAACCTCTTTGTAAAGGAATCATGTGTCATACAGTGCATTACAGAAAATGATAGCAATAGTGACTGATTAAATGTCCTGGGATATGAACATGGGACGTTTATTGTTCATGGCATGCATAGCTATTTCTGACATATGGTCTTAACAGTGTGAAATTCATGCTTTAATATAAATTAAAAGTGTCTAATTAAGAACACAATTAACAGCTAGTTACAATAGAGAGGCTACAATTATGGTTGGAACGAAAACCAGCACACACAGTGGGCCCCCAGGACCGAGGTTGGGGACCACTGCCTTAAACCACACTGCTGTTGTATAGCGAGGAGAGACCTACCACTCAGCTCACACTGTTGTTGTATGGTGTGCTGGAGTCCATTAACAGCCTGTAGTAGTTCATCTCGTTCTGTAGTCAGAATATTAAAAACAGAGAGGTCAATTTCACCTTTCAGTGTTCCCCCTCTAATGTCTTACTTGCACAGTCCACCCAATGGCAAAATGCATAAACGTATATTTCTGACATAGACAGTTTTTTCAACATTTAATATTATTGCTTTTCATACAAATACAGTGCTGTGAGAGACAATACAATATTAATACTCTCTAGACCGTGATGTTCGCGCATTGGCTCGAGATGTAAGGCAAATATCAAACTGCTGACTGCAAATATCAATCTTAGGTGTGAGCAGGCAGTTTCATCAAGAAGTATGCGAAATATATCGAAGTAGATTGAAAACTTCACAGACAGGGATACTATGGTCAAGTTGCAGTGCATATCTCCTTATTACACCTAAAAATGCACATTTGTGACTAAAGTGGTTCAAAGAACACAGGCAGTGGTCTTCTGAACAGTGGGAAAAAAGGCATATGGTCAGATGAGTCATCCGTCATTTAACACTTCATGCAACTCAGGGCTCATTTTTTGGTGGCCAGTGCTTCTCTATGTATGATGCAGTGAGCCCACTGTGCTTTGGAATTGTTTTGCCTGATGTGAACCATAAACCCCTTCACTCAGGCAGTCATCAACACGGGAACTCCAGCGAAGACTGTGATCAGAGGAACAACGATCGACAACAATGAAAATATCCTTGTTGGTTGTTTATCTGTTAAACTTTTACAGGAAAAGACCATGTTTGCCAATGTCATTCAGCGTCCCTCTATTGCACGACTGCAACCAACTGGGCATCACTGCTTATATCGGTTGATTTGTCAAACTGGAGGTCAAATGAACCAGCTGTTTTAAGTTTGTCCACAACTTGAATCAATCAGTTGCCATTTATTAATTTAGACATTTATTAATGTATCAATCATCCGGCATACCCCCACTTGAAAGCCTTAAGGTAAACCGCAATAAATGCAGTGCCATTCTGAGTGGCCACCTCTATCCTATGGTGAAGCATTTCTATCCTGGTGGGGGTGGTCTCTTCCACGATGAGAATGCCCCTGTCCACAGGGCACAAGTGGTCACTGAATGGTTTGATGAGCATGAAAACAATTTAAACCATATGCAGTGGCCATCTCAGCCACAAGATCTTTACTAGGTTACTAATGGGAGATCCTGAAACAGCGCTTTCCACCACCATCAACAAAACACAATGATGGACTTTCTTATGGAATATTGGTGCCACATCCCTCCAATAGAGTTCCAGACACTTGTAGAATCTATGCCAAGGCTCACTGAAGCTGTTCTGGTGGCTCAACACCCTATTAAGACACTGTATGTGGGTGTTTCCTTCATTTTGGCAGTTACCTGTAGCTAGTTAAAGGTTGGCTACCATAAAACCTGTGATGTTAGCAATGTGGCTTATATAGCACGAAATGTTAGCACTAGTGGAAGGGGGGGTAAAGAGTAAAGTAAAAGTAGAGTCGAGTAAAGATGACTTTAATGTACGTCCATCAGTGGGCAGGTTTTTTGATTGGCACACCGTGCATGAGGAACCATAAAAGATGAAAAGATAAAAGTGGTGGCGAATGGAACTGCATCAAATTGATAAAAATGATGGTGAATATATGAATGGCAAGGCAATTTGATAAATCTTCAGTTATTTCATTATATGGTTGTTATTTTATCTAATTGGCAAGATATAATTTAATTCAGTGTTAAATTTGTCAAATAATGGCCTCCCGCGTGGCCCAGTGGTTACACTGGCCACGGAGACCGGGGTTCAATTCCCCATCAGGCTGTCCGCCCCAGGGAAGGGGGAGGGAAGCCGACATGACATTCGCTGCGCATAAGAGTGGCCCTGCAGTATACCGGGTTACGGTTGATACTTGGGCGAGTGCCGTCTCGGAAGAGGTCGCGTGTCACTACAGGTTGCAGGACTACGGCAGCAAACTCACATTACTAGAGGGGGATTGACTTAAATAGCGGGTCAAAATGGGATAAAAATCAGATTTTTTTATTGCAAATAATTTCTTAATTAATCAATTAATTATCTGAAAAAATAATGTCTTCATTTTTGTAACTTCCACCCCTCACAGTTCTGGGAGCGTAAGATCTTCCATACACTGTGTAGAGAAAGTGGATGATATTATAGCTGGGACTTCTGATCCTAGGTCTTGTGTTCGGGCTGGAGCAGACTCGTCTTATTATTGTACCACTGCCACAGTCAGTGGTTAAAGGCCATTTCAGTTTTAACTGACTCTTACTAATATGTTGTTTTCAAAAATGGCAATTTCACCAGTGGAAATAAACAAGAGAGAGCTAGATAGTTCAAATTGACTCCATTTTATCTTTTGCCTAATGCAATAAGAGCAAATTTGCAGTAATCACAGCAGGCATTAGAGCTGACAGAGGTGGAACAGGGCTGAGACTGTCCTCCTACCTTCTCTCAAGTACTTTTCTTTTGTCTGGTTTAACGTCATCACCCGGCCAGTTTCATCTAATCTCATCTCCAGCAGATTGTTCTTCCCTTTTAGGTCTGACATCTTCTGCAGGGAGGAAGGCAATCATTGTTTTTCTGAGTTATTTCCCTTATTGTACATTTCTAATAAAACATCTAAGCCTCTGTACTTTTCTACCTATTTTTTATTACATTAGCCTATATGTGTGTGTGTGTGTGAGAGAGAGAGAGAGAGAGAGAGAGAGAGAGAGAGAGAGAGAGAGAGAGAGAGAGAGAGAGAGAGAGAGAGAGAGATTTTTGAATAAGGGTTGTGTTTGTTTGCTATGTTGATTCTACACGGTATTCCTTTTCAATGTTGGGTACGATTTCTGGATAAATAAGATGGTTGACCAGACCAAATAAGTAATAGGCTACTATTTCGACATATGTCAACATGTCAACGAAATATAATTAAAAAATGAATATACTCGCTTCAGTATTCAGTTAACAGTCGGGTGACTTCTAGTAACTGTATTGAATTATGTCGTATCGCATTAACGTTAAAGTTAACTAGCTACAACGTTAATGTTAGCTACCTGCTCTAGTTGAGAGAAGTCTTCGATAAGCTTTTCCAAATTCACCGATCTAGACGTCATTTCTCCCCGATTGTCCCTGATATGCTATAATACCAAGTGAATTGAGAATAAAGACGTTATCAAGTTCAATTTCAGTGTAAAGTAACGTTAAACAAAAAGTAATTCGGTAGCTATCCTGATAACTTACTCGTCTGTTTTAGTGATAGCGTTCGATGCGTAGCCCTGCACGTGCGCGGGGAGTTCTCGCCAGTACATTCCTAAATTGGCAATAATTTACACTTGAGAACGTTATCAGTCAGCGATATTAATATGTACCATTCATTGGCAGCAGGCGTCGCTCTTTCTCTTGAACTCGCCTCGTGCATTTATCCCCTGGTGAGCCTCACTGGCAGCTTCCGCACGAGGAAATTCCTCGCGAGCCCCATTTTGCCAGGAAGAGGGGTACAAATGGGAGCGGCGTATCACTCCAGAAGGCGTCAACAGAGTCCGCCAACCGTAATTATTTATTAAGTTTAAACACGGCAATACGTTGTTTCTGTACCACGAAAGTGGATATTTTTTCAGTTAAACAATCCAAACAGTATTTCCAAACACCGCATTCCCTTCCACCCGCAATTTTAGTGGTGGTGTCCTCTATTCCCTAGTTGGAGGAAAGCTGAACTGTTTGGCTAAACTAAGCTGACCCAGTAAAATGGAACAGACAGTAATTGTCCTGAGTTGGTTGAGGTCAGAAGAGTGACTCAGAACTAATCCCTTAGCTGCATGTCCTCAAAACATGTTTATAAAGGTAATTTTCTGATCCAGACATCAGGCTGTTTGGAAGCACAGCTGCTCAGACAAGACTCATTCCCTGCTGTCACTGTAAACAAACAGCCACAATATAAGAATACAGGTGATTCGTGAAATTATCATTTAGAGGCCAGGATGGGCAGATTGATAACTCCACATTCTATATTAGATCCAAGCAGTAATTATGGACCTTTGTTTAATCAGGTCTGAACAACCCATTTTCACCTCAATAGTTCTCATATAGGCTACAAGGTCTTCAGCAAATTAGTGTGAGAAAATGTAAATGGCTGGATACAACCACTGAGATATAAATATGACTGTATTCAACTGTGTGGAGAGAACAGTAGCACAGACTACAATATATATACGCCATTTAGCAGACGCTTTTATCCAAAGCGACTTACAGTAGTGAATGCATACATTTTCAGTATGTGTGGCCCCAGTGGGGATTGAACCCACAACCTAAGCGTTGCCAACGCTGCGCTCTACCAATTGAGCCACAGAGAACTACAAGTTCTGTGGATGATTGCAGAAACAGGCTACACCAAACGGAGAGAAGGAGAAGACATAAATACATTTATTTGGTACCGGTTAGAAAATAATCCATGTGATCTTTAAACCAAGCCTCCAAAAAAGAAAAAAAAAGAAAAAAATCAAATCCATGGGGGAGGGGTTGGGCTTTGAGGGGGGCAGCTTGAAAGTTTGGATTGCATCCCAGACCCCTCTTTGGTTGGCCTGGAGTCACTTCCCCACTGATAACACTCATATTCATAACAGTGTTACAAATAAAAACATGTTTGTATATTTGTCAATTCCATTTAAAAAATGGTGAAAGTTGAAGTCTAATATTATGTAGCAGCAAAATGTAAGATTTCATAAAATCATAACTTGTTACAGATATGGTCTGCGTAACTCAATAGCTTACATGAAATCATTAACATATACAGTGGTGGGTTTTTTTAAAGGTTGCACAACATTTTGAAAAGATTGTTTCTGTCCTTGTATACAAGGATAACCTTTAACACATGCATGTAAAGATTACGAATGTGCTTGTTTATATTTCTGAGATTTTTGAGTTTAAAAAAATCTAATCTTTGATGAGATAACAGGCGGATGTTGGCAGTTGATTCATGGCAGGCCATTAATTTAATAGAGGTCATGCCTTTACACAGCCATAGGGAGCTGCTGCACTGCATCCCAAAAGATAAGCAATGTGTCCAAATACATCGATAAAAATGCATGCCTTGCCATGTTGTCATAATGTTTAAAAGCATGTTTCATACGTAGGTTCCAATGCTGGAAAGCATATTGTAGATAAGCTAATGTGATTTATGACATGCTTGAAACCAGAAATTATATTTTGAAATATGCTGTACAATATACATACTGTCAAAAAGGGCGAAGGAGAGAAATAGGTGGTCGAGGGAAACAGAGGGAGAGAGCAGCAGCACAGTGCTGTCACACACAGAGTGGGCCAGTTTTACTGTCACAATTTTGCAATAGTTACACTTACAGATTGTCCAAAAGATAAAATTTCATCAACATATTAACCAAGAACAATGACATAAAAACAGTTACAGAATCCCCTAGTAAATATGCATGTTTGCAAGACCAGTCACAGCAAAGAACACTGAAGTAACAGCAGGTAAAAATGGCATTATTAACAAGTAGCTTATTTTTCAACACAAGTTCGACACATTCTAGACAACATGTTATGACTGAGAGAAAGCCTTCTATTCCCAGAATCAACTTATTTTTAGTTATTTAAAACAAAACTGTGCTTGCAAATACTGAAATATGTTTTATACATGGTGCATATTCCGGTATAAATGTAAACAGATTGAAAGCTAAAAAAGAGCAGCATTAGGTCCTGTTAATGTGGCACATTAAGCGAACAGTCTGATAGAGGCATACGCACGTCCACAATATTTCACAGGTGCTAGGTAATACAAATTAATATAAAAGAATAAGATATCTGCACACTCCTGTTTGCTCCCAAGTGTGATTTATTTTTTATATTTTCACTTTCTAAAAAGAACACATTTTAAAAGGAAGTCACACTTGGGAGTAAAAAGCAATGTGCAGATATCTTATTCCTTTTTGGCACATTAAGTGACACATGGAATTTGACATACACTGCATAGTACGTATGTATACTATACCACAGATGACATACATCTTAAGACATTTTGGTTTACATATCACTGTTTTGAAACTATAAATATGAGACCAGCAGAAGCTTTTACATTTTTTTCCCCTTTTACATTTTTTTAAAATAAGGCCAGGTCTTAGAAGAGGCAATGGCTTGCAGGATTAGTGACATGGAAACACAGCAACACAGCTGGCTTGGCTGAAACAGGGAAACATTTTATTTAGAATTTATCTCCTGAGTAAATAATTGGCTTCATCAGCAAGAAAAAGGAAAGGAAAGAAAAGCTATACAGTATTATATTTTACCGTATATGCTTTCATAGAGGACTTTGTTCACTATTATTACTTAGAATGTATGTGCTTGGTATATTCTCTCATCCCAAGTCTTCCTGACTTACATAGCTTACGTTTGTAGACTAGCTTGCGTTTAAACACTAACTTCCCTTTGACACATTAGCTTATATTTGACACACTAGCTTCAGTTTTACATGCTGGTTTATATTTGACAGACTAGCTTCTGTTTTACATGCTGGTTCATATTTGACACACTGGCTTCTGTTTTACATGCTAATTTCCATTTTATATGCTAGCTTCCATTTCGCACGCTACCCCTTTTTAACGCTGGATATTTGCTGGAGCAGTCTTTATAGAATCCAATAAAATTGAGTTTTAGCATGGTTTTCACAGCACCACACACAATTCACAAAGTACAAAGCCTATTTCTCAGGCAGTTAATGAAGAATGTACTGTGACTAGTTTCAGGCATACTTGAGTACATCGGAGTGTCCTGAGGCACAGCTGGTAGCATGTACAGGCACGATATGCACACATGTAAAGGCGCATGTTGCTGACCTCGTGCATGTGCAAGTGTGGCTTTTCGATAGTGTTATGATAATGCAGATCAAACGAACAGCAATGATGTTCATCCAAATCCTTACATTTGCTTGACTCGCCACTTTGGACCTTGTTCCCCTCCTGTGGCAATTTATTTCCATTTTCCATAGGCATAAATGCCTTCATATGAGAGTAATTAAGACATGAATGAGCGGCATGCGTGGAGACGCAGAGAAGGCACAGACTGCACGTCTTGTTCTGTAAAAGTCTCTAGTGGACATTATATAACAACTATTACACAAGGCATGCACAGACGACAGAGACTAGCTCCTCTAGGCCCCATTTAAAAAGGGCCAGGAAGAGAGAAGAGAAGAGCTCTTCCTATTCACATCATTTAGATCCTTAACAAGCCAACATCAGAGCTCCCATTAATGAATAAGCTCAGCAGTGTTCACCTCAGTGTATGTATGGCCATGGGCAAGGGTTACATCGCTCTGGCCTCCATATAGCAGGGCGGTGTAATGTTCTTGCACTCCGTCTGGGGCCGGGGCACATCACACCTCAGGCCTTGCAAAGGTTAATACTGAACGTCGCGCTCTGTAAGTACCTTGTGCATTTTCTTGAATAGCACATTTAATCTGCCTCTCAGCTGGCATGTTTCAGCTCCCAATTAATATAAGTTTTTATTGTGGAAAATATAAACCTATAATCATCCCTTTGTAAGCTTTCACACACACATTCAACACAAAATGAGTTGGGCCTCGTGCACAGGGTTTCTCCTCTGACCTTGTGTATTCCTTACCCCTGGGGGCAGTCATGGGTTGATGCTGGCCAGCAAGTCAGGGGACAAGTAGCCAGCAGGCAGGAGGAGGGGCTTGATGTGGGTGGGGTGAGGGGGGGTGGGGTTGAGGAGGAGGCTGTGTTGCTCGTTGACATCCTGCACCAGGGTGTAGTCCAAGGCGGGGGAGAGGTCGCAGTTGATCCGCCTGGCGTCCATCTCCGAAGTGTACCCACCTCCAGCTGGGGCCCCACTACCAGCTGGAACTTCATCTTCCTCCTCTCTTCCTCCTCCTCCTCCTGTTGCGCCTTTCCCGCCTCGCCCTCTGGACCAGACGCCAGGACAACCACACCTGCCTGGGTCACCTCGCCCACCTGGGTGTAGAAGTCCCTGCCCATCTGCTGGGGGCGAGTAGGTGCGGGGAGGACAGTGCGGGGCTTGGGTGAGGGGTGTCGGGATCGGCCAGGTCTGGGTCGCAGCAGCTGGCTCTGCCGGAATCATCGTCCCTGAGAGAAGGTCGTAGGGACAGTCGGCCGGGGACGGGTGGAGCAGGCGCTGGGTGTCCCAGGGCCCTGCCCTCTTGCTCAGCTCATCAAAGTCCAGCTCAATGTGCTCCACCCAGGGGTCCTCCAGGGCCATGCCCGGTTTGTAGATGTGGCTGCTGAGGATGGAGCTCAACTGATCCAGTTTGCCTTTCTGTGTGTGTGTCGGGGGTACCATAAAAACACCATTGTTAGCTCTAACCTGAAACACTGTCAAATTTGGCTTACACACTGCAATGTCATACTGATAGCTCTAAGCTTAGACACTACAATTTCACACATTGAGCTTAAACTTTGAACTTTGATATTTCATATTCACAGACTTAGTTAAATGTTTATTATTCATTATTATCTCTGTCAAGACAGATGCATTTTTATTTTTTATTTTACAACTCATCTTAGTTTGTTCCCCACTGTACTAGGTTATGTCACCATATAAAGGAAACCATATAATCTTTTCAAAATATAAAATCTAACATTATACTGAATTAAGGAAAAGTGCCATGGCCTTCACATCTAATATTCCCACAGCTGTCTGGTTTGGCCTAAACGGTATGTTCAACAGTTTAGCGGTCATGTTGGCGATCAGCAGTAAAGCTACCTTCAGAAGCTCCGGGTCAATCCCTTTGATTTTGGGGGCGGGCACAGGGGGCAGGAAAATCACCATCAGCCTAGGTGGAAGGGCATGAGTTATAGAGGATTTGACACCCTTGTGACACTAGTGCTGGCCAATGAGAAAGATCCAATCTGAGACCAGTGCTGACAAATGAGAAAGCATCACTCTGCTGGCCAATGAGAACACCAACCTGCTGGTGCTAACTGCTTTTTTAAAGCTCTCTTGGGGTGATGCTCACCTCTGCTGTTGGGAGAAGATGACCAGCATGAGGAGGACTCCCACCGCCACTGTTCCGAAGATGAGGACGACCACAACGGGAATCCCTGACTCTGAAAACAGAATGCGTTTTTTACCAACTTAAATGTTCTCAGGGTTGCAGGCCTCCATCTGGGGCAAAAACACCTCACCTTTAAGGGGTTAAGAGCCGTGATAGTGACAGGGCTAAGACAGGAAAGAGAGAGAGAGTGCTGAGAGTGCTCTGTTTCTGAACGGAAACATCTGTCCCATCACACTCCTCCCCTGAGTGGAGGCCTGTCTCATTAGCCAATGCACTACTTGCTGATTATCCAAATGCGCAATAGAGGTCATCAGAGATAAGTTTCTGGTTAAAGAAACCAAAATATTGTGTCTATGTCCCAATCCACCACCTACACAATCCTTCGCAAACTCCCCTCGCTTGTGAGCATGCCCACCATGTTGAGGTTGTCCCAATACTGTAGGTGAACCTGAGCAAGGAGTTGACAAGACTAGCTTAGCGTGCGACAGACTCTTTGAACACAATGAAACACACAAAAGTGCACACTGGCCAGAAGGGGCTTGCTCAGGGCAACCTGCATGGTACCACTGACAACTAGTTCAGGGCATGTGAAATGTGACAAGACGGTACCATGTAGTGCCACATTTTTAGAGGCGGTAAATTGGCTGCTCATTCTATGTCCTTTCAAACACACAACTGATTACACACAAGCACACACACAGTTAAACACATACACAACACACACACACACACACACACACACACACACACACACACATTACATCTTTGGCATTTACATTTACACACACACACGCCTCAGATTGTCTCTGTTTCCTCCACCTACACCCCCTCTCCCTTCTTTACTCACCTTTAGTGGGTATCTGTGGGACGAAAATGAGGACGATTTCGCTGAATTCACCACAGTTGTCAAATGCTGGCATCTTACACCTGACCCTCAGTTCATACTCAGTGTCAGTGCGCAGGCCGTACACAGAGCGACGAGAGCTCTTCTCCCAGCTGAGCTGCAGGGGAGAAGCAGCTAAATTACCATAAGCTAAAAATCACCATTTTACACCACACGCTTAAAATCACCACTCCGTACCATACTTTTAAAATCACCACTCTTGTCACGTTCTGCGTGTCAGAGAATCTATGAGTCTCGATAAATGGACTTTGATTCAAGTCAATTATTTTGTGACTCAAGTGCAAGTCACTGACTTAAGTCCCCATCTCTGTCTGCACCACATGCTTAACAAAATCACCATTCTTAACTAAAAATCACCATTCTACACCACAAATGCACACATTCAAGCAATGTACATTCAAAATTAGTGCGCTCAGTAGGTCAGATAAAAGTGTCTGAAAAATGCTGCAAATTGCGGATAAAATGTCATTTTATGTTAGTGTTGGTACCAGATAATTAGAAGAGCCATGTGCACAGAAACATTAATGCTGCCATATTAGTGTGCACTATTTGTACTGTCATGTTAGTACAGTCACTGCTGAATTTAGCACTATTTTAGCTTTACTAAAGGTGCAGGAGACCTGTAATACTCACCAGGTGCCAGCGTGGGGCGCCCTTCTCGCGGTACTGCACCTCGTACACCAGACTCATCCACCCCGTCTCCACATCAGCCGAGGATGGCGGCTCCCAGTGTACCATGGCATCGAAGTGCAGCTTGGACCGGCTCACATTCAGGAGCGTCCAGTTCAGGCCCACAGGGGGGTCCGGGTGCACTAAGGGGGGCGGGGATGGGGGAAAATATTTTTAGATGAATGAGGTGCAAACTATCAGCAACACTTGACAGTTTTATTTGAGTTTACAGTTAGTTCAATTACAGTGAATAAGCTTGACCTGAACTGTAGTCTCGTAAATTGCCATACTGCACTGTTATTCAGACCAGTGTGAACAAGGGTAAACAGGGATGTGTAGTGGGGGCTCACCTATGTTCTCCACACTGAAGCACATGTGGTCGTATGTCACGTTTCGATCCCGTGAGACCAGCTGAATGCAGTAGGTTGTCCAGATGGACGTGTGGGTCTTGTCAAAGAAGCACTCGCTTTGTGCAGACCAGTTGTACTGCGGGCATTCCTGCCAGTCTTTGGGGGGGGTACTGCGGGACACAGTCAGGAGGAGACCTCATCGTCTCACTAATCTCAGAACGAATGAACTACAAACAACAGCGAATGCAGGCCACTGACCTCAGAACTAATGACCTACAAACAACAGCTAAGGCGGGCCTCTGTTAGTACAATGCAGCGTTTGTTGAAATGTCAGTTTTGTGCCATTACTGGGTCATTCCTACTAAATGTGTGTCTGAAGCTGGAACTCTTGGCCCTGTAGTGCTCTCTTACTTCCTCAGGAAGAAGACCCTCAGGTCCCCGGACTCCGTCAGGTTCTGGAAACTTCCCGCACTCCACGAGCAGCGGAATGTCTCCATCTCCCGGGAGAGACATCCAGTGAAGTGGGGACCTTCACGGGGGGAGAGAGAGAGAGAGAGAGAGAGAGAGAGGGAGAGAGAGGGAGGGGAGAAAGAGAGAGACATAGAGAGATGATGAGGAAGAGAGAGAGGGAATCTTGACGCGAATGTCAAAGACTTCTAAGAGCATCAGTTTTCCACAAACATTAACAGTCATAGATTTGACAATACTGCGTTTTTTCCCCCTGTGCTCAGTCACAGATCCATTCCCCCTCTGCAGAACGCAAACACTGTTCTTCACATGCGCACCCATCACAAATCAGAAGAATAAACAGTGGACACTTAATGGCAGATGCCTGTTTATTTTGTCCTCTGGAGAATAAAGCAATGGGTGAGAAAATGCACACTCGCTGGTGAGTCCTTATCAGCACATATGTTCCTGTCACAATTGCTGTGTTGCCACATTCTGAAGAGCCTATTCCATTTACCATGCTGTGGAAGCAGAACATTGAGTTTTACACCCATAATGCACTGGCATACGTGTGTGTGTGTGTGTGTGTGTGTGTGTGTGTGTGTGTGTGTGTGTGGAGCATAACTCTAACCCCAGGGAGGGGCCTGACCCAGAGTTGTCTCCGTTTCCTGGAAGTGGCGATGAGGTAGGGAACGTTGTGCAACGCGAGGGCACTCCGGTTACTGTGGAGGAAGCTCTCAGCTTCCCTGATCTACAGCACCCAGCTTCAACCTGAGAGAATACTGATTTACACTGATTTACACTTAGAGAAAGTATCAAAATGAAACCGGGGCATGTTCAAATACAGCCACACCAGTAGACACACACAAGAGCTGATAGATTCACAGCAGTAATGCGACACCACACAACATAACGTAACTGCATCACACGACTCCACATCGCACAATCCACAACAACACACGTGCTGAGTTGTACGCCAAGTACAAACGGATTTGCGACTGCCCCACACCGTCGTACGCACAAATGTTTACAGAAAATGACACAGCCTGTTTGTAAATGAATTGAGATAAAAAGTATTAATTATATACATCATAAAAGTTGTATTATTTGTAGAATTAGCCTAATGTATACACAACAATTGTGTGCGCGTTATCTAACGTCTGCATTCTTATGTTGTTGTTGGATAGTGCTATACATTTTTTTATGTGTATTTAACATTACAGTTAGGCTGAGACTATCATAAAATCAATATATTTTGAGGGCAAGCTGACTAAAAAATGGGCATCTTTACTAAGAGTGTGAATAATATGATATATATTTATAAAGGCTCAGTTTTTATTCATATCCTTGATAAAGATGAACAAAAGAGACGTTCTATGCTCTATGTTTTATGCTCAAAGAAACATACATTACTAATACAATTGTACAGAAAAACATTTTGTTTTATTAATAATATTTTTTCCATAAAACATCTGGATCACAATTATTCATATCCCTAACTAATCTTTTACATGTAATTAAAAGAAACAAATCTTCATAAATATACAACTTATTTGAAGTTCATTGGAAGGTTATGGAACTATACAGTGGCCTAGAATGGTCTCCTGTTTCCCTGGGGTATAAAAAAGAGGGAACACACATTTGAAATACTGTGCTCAGCCATCATCATGGTGAATCAGCAATCATCATGGTGAAAGCATCAGACAAAAGGTTATTGACCTCTACAGATCAGGAGATGGCTACAAAAAACTAAAAAGTTCAAAGATACCGCTTTCCACTGTTTCCAATTAACTGCGTCAATTATTAGGAAGTTTAAGGCCACTGGAACAGTGGCTAACCTGCCAGGTAGAGAACGCAGGTATATCTTGCCCCCACATGTAGTGAGACGGATGGTTTGAGAGGCACAGTTCATACAGTTTATACATGATAAAATCGTATAATATTGACTTAATAACAGTTTTAATTTGTAATAATTAAAAGTATTTTTAATACTTTTTAACATTTTGTTGTAGCAAGTAGCCATGGTATAAGCGGAATAAATCACGCCAAGCCGAACATTCTCAGCATACAGATGCACTGGGAACGTGGGAACAGCACTTGGCTTTCAGCCTCCTGCGACATCACCACCCCAGGCATGTGTATATATCCTGAGATCATGGTTTATTCCTTACATATATACAGTTGGTAGACAAAAATAATAAACACACGTTTCATATTAAGGGAAATACTGATTACCAATATGTTTCTGGTATAAAAGAGTTATATAGACTTACTATAAAAAATCAACACTTTAATATGAATTTCTAAAGCAACATGAGAGATCTAACACATTTGGAAAGAGGTCAAATAGTTTGTGCCCGAATTGCAGGTGTGTCAGTCACAGACACAGCAAAGTTATTTAATGTGTCAAGGGCAACAGTGGCGAAATTCATGACGGCATATGCCAAACAAGGAAGAACTGTTTCAAGAAAGAGGAAGAGTAACGGCGGCAGATAGCGTAGCGGTCTAATGCACCACGCTTTGGCTGGTCCGGTGTGGTGAATGCTGCCTGCCAGGGACGCGGTTCGAAACCCGTGTCTCTACCAGACCGGCCCTGGTCGTCAGCCCCAATCAGAGGCAGCATTTGGCTGTCCGCCTCCGGGGGAGAGGGGAGGGTGAGCCGGCACGAGTTTGTCAAGGAGCAGGAAAAAGGCATCCGTGGTAGAGATTCGTCTCGGAAGAGGTGCATCTATCGGCCCGGAAAGAGTCTCTCGACCCGGAGGACGGGCGGCGGGCTCGTGGGGGAGGGTGAATTGAGATAAATTGGCAACCAAATTGGGAGAAAAAACTGAAAGGAAAAAAAAAAAAAAAAAGAGGAAGAGTGGTCACCAGTCAAAGCTCACCGACAGGGATAGTCGGACACTAAATATGATAGTTGGTAAAAACCACAAAACAACTGCCTCAAAAATGACCACATAATTGAATCTACACCTCCATGACCCAGTCTCAACAAAAACTGTACATTGTGAGATTCACAAAGCTGATATTTATGGTAGGGCTGCAATTCAGAAACCATTTGTAACCAAGGCCAATGCGCAACAATGCATAGCCTGGTTGATGCACATAGTTTATAAATATTCATACATTGTTTGGTGTTTCCATTATTTTGTCTACCCTCTATACAACTTCACACAACTCCACACCGTGCAACACCACCACACAGCATTATTATTATTATTATTATTATTATTATTATTATTATTGATATAAATATCAATAATCAAAATAATAATAATAATAATATGTTGGGATATTCTGACATCCATATCCCTACATTTTCAGAATATGGTCAGATACACAGAGCAGTGTGATTGCTGAACCTGGTTAGAGATTAACGGCCAAAGTCCAGGACAGGGCTTTTTGGGGAGGTTAAAAATAAACTGTAACAGGTGCTGCTGTCCCTGGAACTCTGCTTCTCAGAGCCTGAGAACTGGATTTCTAAAAGACAGATAAATCAGTCCCTCCCTCACCCTCCCTCCTCCTCCTCCTCGGTCTTTCACTATCCCCCTATCTAGGCTGACACATATCTCTCCATCCTGATCTCACACAGGAGTGAAATAGGAGGTAGGCCAAGGGCACCATGATGTCGATGGCATTTCAAAAGTAACGGCCATTGCCAGAACACATTTGGACTTTGTTTTCAGTGAGTTAACAAACAACCTCCAAAGGTTTGGAAAAACAGTGCACAATAAAAGGCACTCTGTGTTAAATGACTATAAGGGGTGGGGTGGTGGGATTTAAGAAAAGCAATGTTTTTCCTCTGAGAAGATGTTCCGTGTCCATTGGGAATGTTCTCTTGAAAGTGAAAGATCTGTCTCGCCTCTCTCTTCTCCTTTCTTCTTCATAGTCAGAGATCCATTCCTTTCAGGAGCATCTGGGGTCTATTTCCGCTAATTTAAGAGACGCGAGACCATGATGTTTGGTCACACCCCCAGCGCAGCTCACAAACTGGCACTACTATGATATCACATCCACGGCACTGCTGCAAATGCTACTAAAGAAGCTCAGGGTGACACAAAGCCCTCTGCACACTGGAGATTACACACTGAGCCCTCTGTACACTGGAGATTACACACTGAGCCCTCTGTACACTGGAGATTACACACTGAGCCCTCTGCACACTGGAGATTACACACTGAGCCCTCTGTACACTGGGGATTACACACTGAGCCATCTGTGTGCTGGAGATTACACACTGAGCCCTCTGTACACTGGAGATTACACACTGAGCCCTCTGCACACTGGAGATTACACACTGAGCCCTCTGCATACTGGAGATTACACACTGAGCCCTCTGCACACTGGAGATTACGCACTGAGCCCCTGTACACTGGAGATTACACACTGAGCCCTCTGTACACTGGAGATTACACACTGAGCCCTCTGTACACTGGAGATTACACACTGAGCCCTCTGTACACTGGAGATTACACACTGAGCCCTCTGTACACTGGAGATTACACACTGAGCCCCCTGTACGCTGGAGATTACACACTGAGCCATCTGTACACTGGAGATTACGCACTGAGCCCTCTGTACACTGGAGATTACACACTGAGCCCCCTGTACACTGGAGATTACACACTGAGCCCCCTGTACACTGGAGATTACACACTGAGCCCTCTGTACACTGGAGATTACACACTGAGCCATCTGTACACTGGAGATTACGCACTGAGCCCTCTGTACACTGGAGATTACACACTGAGCCCTCTGTACACTGGGGATTACACACTGAGCCATCTGTACACTGGAGATTACGCACTGAGCCTTCTATACACTGGAGATTACACACTGAGCCCTCTGTGTGCTGGAGATTACACACACTGACCATTGTCGACCCCAGAGCAGGCAGTGGAGGTCAGTGACCCCCAGAACCCACATGTAAACCGAGACCTAAACCTGACCCATACATCTACAGCAGCTTTCCACAGGCCACTGCCAGGAACCATTCCCGTTGGAACTGGAACGGCAAACAGTGGTATCCCCGTGGTTCTCATTACGCCGATCTGTAATAACACCCTGTGACTAGTGGGGGGGTGCTAGGTGGTGGGATCATGTTTGTGATGGTGAGGGGGTGCTAGGCTAAAGGCTACAACTGCAGTACTTTGCAGAATAGAGCCTACAGCTGCAGGTCTGCACGGAGTAAAGGCTACCGCTACATGACTATACAGACTACAGCTACAAGACCGTGCAAATTAGAGGCTACAGGGCCGATGCAACAGTGTCTCTGTTGGGCAGAATGTGTAGCCTGTTTTCTGTAGACTGGGAGGACCTGGGAAGGTGAGGTTTTGTGGTTTAACAAAATGCTAACAACCCAATCCCTGTAATATCACCCTAGTACATCCTGCATTCAAATACAGAAACCCCAAATCCATAATGACTCTAGTATCCATTTAAATACAGAGAAGCCATTTCAAAAACATCGCTCTTATTTCAAAGAAAAAAACGAAATGTTCTTGCATCTACAATGCATATTCATGTATATTTCCAAGTGGGCAGAGAGTTATTTGGTGTTTTCCCTGTTGTTGTATATTTGCTCCATGTTGTGGAAAGTCGGTAAGACACATTTATTTACAATGTATATCTATCAGCTATGCTCCAAAGCTTTGATCATTTACAATGTCCAAAATGCTTTCCCTTTAAATGACAAACAACACAAATTGAACTTGAAACACAATCAAGGTTCACTTTTAAACAAATCCGGATCCTGTAATCAGAAACAGCCCAAGATGCATGGTACATGCACGCACATACGTAGCTTTGTATGCAATAGGAGATTAACAATGTCATACACTCAAACTAAAATGGTGACTGGTGATGTACTTCACAAGACATGCCGGTAACTGGCAAAATAAAGCAAACACTTTAGTAAAATGGACTAGGATGCATGTTGCCCACTACGGCCGGGGTTCCACCAGCTGTGCCAGTTCGGCTCTGGCCGGGAGCGCCACTAGGGGGTGGAAGGAGGGAAGCCGATATGAGTTCGCTGCGTATAGGAGTGGCTCTATGTGAACTGGAGTTACAGTTGACGACTTGGCGAGTTCCGGTTCGGAGGAGGCGGTACATCGCCTTTGTCACTTAGTCTCAGGACTACGGCAGCGAGTTCACAATATGAGGGGGGAATAGTTGACACGAAAAGAGGGTATGATTGGCTACTAAATTGGGAGAAAATGGGGAAAATCTGAAACAAAATCTTTAAAGAAAAAAAGATATGGTTTAGGTCCGCTATGCAGTTACCTATACACAAACCTTCCTCAATAGCTCACAACATGCACAGGTTCATTTTGGGTGACGTCTGATCTTTAGCTTCCGACTCGTCAACACTCCCGGCAGAACAAACAGGTTTTTGTTTTTTTTACCTTGTGATGTGGTTGGAGGGGCAAGTGAGGACAGTGATCCAACCCCCATCAGCACGGTGAGGACCAGGGGGAGGACAGCAGCCATGGTAACGTGGGCCCCTCTGCAACAGAAACAGGAGACATGTCAACATAGGTACCGCAGCGCCCCCTCTCTATTGCTGTATGCCACTGTGCGGCTACGACCTCACATCTCCCCCAACTGCTAAGCCACTGTTTGGCAGGAAACGCTCACAGTTGGTCAGTTCTCCCCACAGACGCCAGAAATCATGACATTATGACTACGGCATCACTACATAATCCAGGTACTGGACAGGGAGGACAGGCCTGAATTTAGATTCAGAACCGTGCTGCGTGCATGGGGGGCAAGGGGAGGGGGGGGGTGGTTAAATCAGGAGTGAGTGACATTCCCACAGCCGCTCGTCAGCGTGTCACAGGGCTGTTCACTCTTTCGACACAAAGCAGAGTCAAATTACCACTTTCAACAGAGTAAACATGACGCAGCTGAACTCGGCCATCACGGCTCAAAGAACAGAGAGCAGAGTCCAGATACCGCTCTCGACAGAGTAAACACTGCAACACTAAACACCGCAACTATCACGGCTCAAAGAGCAAACCATGTCGCCCGGAAGTTGGGCAACACTCCCACAGTCCACTCTCCTTCCCCGCTAATCCCCCAGAATAAAAATGGCACATAAGTAGATAATTAACATATTTCTGCAATGTTCCACAGAAGAGGCTCTGAGGGCCTCTACGTTCAGCTGGAAACATCAGGGTCTGCTCAAACAAGCCCATTTCCTGTGAAAGGTCAAAAAGGTCAAAGAAGGTGAAAGTTCCTCTTCTTCAGATCTCTGTGCTGCAGACTGTCACACAGTCAGAGTTCAGGTGTCTGTGCTGATTGTCACACAGTCAGAGTTCAGGTGTCAGAGTTCACACAGTCAGAGCTCAGGTGTCTGTGACAGACTGTCCACACAGTCAGAGTTCAGGTGTCTGTCTGACTGCAGTCAGAGTTCACACTGTCACACAGTCAGAGTTCAGGTGTCTGTGCTGCAGACTGTCACACAGTCAGTGTTCAGGTCTCTGTGCTGCAGACTGTCACACAGTCAGTGTTCAGGTCTCTGTGCTGCAGACTGTCACACAGTCAGTGTTCAGGTGTCTGTGCTGCAGACTGTCACACAGTCAGAGTTCAGGTGTCTGTGCTGCAGACTGTCACACAGTCAGTGTTCAGGTCTCTGTGCTGCAGACTGTCACACAGTCAGAGTTCAGGTCTCTGTGCTGCAGACTATCACACAGTCAGTGTTCAGGTGTCTGTGCTGCAGACTGTCACACAGTCAGTGTTCAGGTCTCTGTGCTGCAGACTATCACACAGTCAGTGTTCAGGTCTCTGTGCTGCAGACTGTCACACAGTCAGTGTTCAGGTCTCTGTGCTGCAGACTATCACAGTCAGAGTTCAGGTCTCTGTGCTGCAGACTGTCACACAGTCAGTGCTCAGGTCTCTGTGCTGCAGACTGTCACACAGTCTGAGTTCAGGTCTCTGTGCTGCAGACTGTCACACAGTCAGAGTTCAGGTGTCTGTGCTGCAGACTGTCCCACAGTCAGAGTTCAGGTGTCTGTGCTGCGGACTGTCACACAGTCAGAGTTCAGGTGTCTGTGCTGCAGACTGTCACACAGTCAGAGTTCAGGTCTCTGTGCTGCAGACTGTCACACAGTCAGTGTTCAGGTGTCTGTGCTGCAGACTGTCACACAGTCAGAGTTCAGGTGTCTGTGCTGCAGACTGTCACACAGTCAGTGTTCAGGTCTCTGTGCTGCAGACTATCACACAGTCAGAGTTCAGGTCTCGACACTGATTAGTAGCACTCTCACTGGTCTCATATCTTCTATGGTGTAATCTTCTCCCTGATATGAAAATCAGAGGCAATCATTTGGAATAAAATGTTTTGCAGATGATGCTGTGAGATTCGGTCTGTCTGAAATGAGGCCACTGCTCTGGGCAGGAGTGTAATTCCTCCAATTCCAGTGAGACCCACTTCAGGGTGTAAGCATTGACCAACCCAACAGATTTACCTATTAGCCTACTAATTAGCCTAATTAATCTGCTCCTACCAACCCCTCAGTGAGTGCACATGCACTCACATGAGCACACATGTACACATACTCATATGAGCTCACATCATTCATACTCATATAAGCACACATGTGCACACACTCAACACAGACAGCCTTAGACAATATTTTACCTGTTCAGATGGTGCACACTTGTGCATGAACAAGTTTTACACGGCCTCAATGCCAATTAAAGGAGATACTGCATGTAATACTAAATACTATAGATGTTTCAGAAATCTTGTTTGTTTTAGACTGTCGGAAGCAGAGGAAGTCTAAAACAGCGTGCATGCACATACTCCCGAGGGGAATCGCAGAAGCCCTCAAAGTACTCTATGACAGAGTCAGAACCAATGAAAATGAAGAGAGCGTTACGTGAGAACCAAGTAAAATGCATGAAATAGAAGCCCTTAGTTTCTGGGATTCCCCTTGAGACTTCCAACAGCCTAAATCCAACATTTCTAAAACATCTATAGTATTTTCATGGACAATGAAGGTTGTTATTTTCCTGATTCTCAACCGATAAGAGCATCGGAAAATATAGGTCATCAAGGTGTCAATTTTGTTTTTACTGCATCATATTGCAACAATTCTCAGGGAAATAAGAATAGCCCATACATTCACATGGGAGTGGGCAGGACTTCCTGCTCTGAATTGCATAAGCAGTGCGTGGTGCTACATTGCAGTTCTGGCTAATGGAGGAGCTATGAGACTGCTGAAAAACATATTTTTATAGGAAACCTACAGCCTACATTTAAAAAAAACAGTGAGCGATCCACTTTAAAAAAAATGTTTTAAATGTTTTCAGTGTGAAAAAGCCAAGTTACACACATATACTCATATAATCTGTAAAACACAATTCGGAAAATCTGTTTGTGTACCACAAGGAACAGGAACTACAAGAGCACGGTTCAAAGAAATGCTACCCATATTTCCCTACATTCATTCAAGTACGTCACAAGTCACCTGGCCTTTTCTTTCATATACAAAAGTGGTTTTGGATTGAAATCTCCAGGTAATGACTGTTGAATAACACATGTATAAACATCCACATATTTAAACTTCAAACATATGGGAGATAGACAAACTATAAGAGAAAGTCTAATGCAGTGGGTATTAAAAGCCCCCAAAATGCATATTGCTGTTCTCGCAAACGTACATTTAAACTTATATTCAGACCCTATGCACTGTTGACATCAGACCACCATAACCCTCTAGTGTTGCTAAAGTCAGGAGAAGCAAATAAATTGTGTATCTTTTTCATTCAAACGAATCAGCTAAACTACAAGGCGTATATAAACAAAACGCAATTAAACTAAACACAGTGCACACCGTTTGAAAGTACACAATAACGGATGCGATGATTATGGTTCAGAATGTTATTCTTCCTCGACGGATATAAACAATAAACTACTACCGTGCTAAGGCATTGTCCAAATTATTAACTTAACACTTACATTTAACTCATTACTAATAGATATGTAAATCGTTGACAACTGGAAACGTTGCATTCTTGAAAACTAGAGCTGCAAGGGATTAGCTGTAAAGTGTTCAGACACCCTACTCCCATTTTTACAAATTTTGACTATGATATTTTAGACAACGTGTTTTGGATCTCAAAAAAGACGTCACTGCTGACGATCGAAAGGGTCCCATAGCTACCGCGGCTCTAAAGCCTACCCAAACCATGAGCGGTCTGCCCTGTGAAATATAGCAATCAATAGCATTTATTTTTCAAATTAAGTGTGAAGTCTATTTTGGTCAAATTAAATTATCAAGTTCAAGCTTTCATCAGTAGGCTACATCTGCACAAAATATTCCTAAATAGCATGTGGGCTACACGTCAATGTAATAGTACATCCTTTGAATTCTCTGCTATGTCGTCCAACTCCACTGACATATCAAATTAAGCCGTTACACTTGCTGTATGGTAACCTGACAAGCGGGACACCTTAACTAACCACTAGACCACGTCAAATTCCATCAAGAAATAAACGCGGGTTGAGGTTTCCTATTGCACTAGAAAGCCAAATATTCGATCTAGACAACTGAAAATCGCCATCCTTATCTCACAATCCAAAACTCCAGTCTAGATATAGCCTAATAACAATAGTCTACATTTCCATATCTGGTTATTCGTTTTATTCTGGTTCTGGAGAACGACCGATGTGAAGTCATGTAGATAGTTGGTGAAAAGTCTCCGTTTCATACAACATTTTTACTCAGACTTCACATTAAAATAAAATAAATGCACCACTAGTGCCACGTGGAATCCACACAAGTGACTAAAATTCTTAAAAACATGCGAATCACACGAGCCCATGGGGCATGATACGAACTTACCAGATCACGAAGTTGTGAAACGCTGAAAGTGTGGACAAGTTCACACACCCTCCCTGGGACTGCCAACACCCCAGCACAGAGCTAACTACACACTAACAGCAAACGTTTCAGGACTGTGCATGGAAAAGACTCTCATTTTAACACAAAACGTATCTTCACGAAAGATATTTGCAAGAGACCCTTAGCTGTATGTTTTCATACAGATGTACTCAAGTCTTGCGGTCCCAAAAATACTACATGCGACGTGTTTTCTTCGCTCCAGTTAAGAGCCAGTCCGAGCGAGTTTCTCTCCATTTCCAGTCTTCGATTTCAACTTCAACTGCGCCCTCTTCCGGTAAACATTCGACAAAACATCTTCAAAACGTCTTCATTTTTTAAATATATATTTTTTATTGTAAGCTAATCAAGGAGAAAACGGGATACATTTTGTAATATTATACATATTACAAACATCCAGGGCCGGCTCTACACATTTTGGTGCCCTAGGCGAGATTGGCATTTGGGTGCCCCCCCCTCCCCAACAAACATCAATCAGACATCACCATTTAATAACAAGGTGTAACTGTAAACAACAACAACAACAACAACAACAACAACAACTTCTTATCAATTACATGGATACCACAAATAATTGGCTCAAGTTACTTACATGCTTCAGAAAGTGGTGTAGATGGGAGATCATCAGATGTCCCTTCTCCAATTTGCTGAGTGTATCTGTACAGACAGGTACAGTTATTAGCCTATTACAAGCAAAAGCAGCTGTAGGACAAACAACTTAAATCGATTTTTTATGGATAGCTAGCCACATTATTATCACTGATGTTGTAGCCTACTACTAATTTTGGTAGCCTAATAATAAAGCTTGAGACTTCAGGTGTAGTTGCTTAGTTTTGGTAATAACTGCAGGTGGGTACTAATAAGCTTCAAGCCAAAACGTGAGGGTAACTCACCATCAGCATGCATTCATCCTTCAATCTGTATGAATCTAGCAGTAGCTCTTAGCATCGCATTATCTAGCTAGCATTAGCTTGTTTATTACTTAGCTAGTTAGCTCCCTAGCCTCCTACAATAACACAGAAACACAACAAAACAGCATTTTGATGACATAGCCTACCTCTTAATTGGGCTAGTGCCTTTTCAAAGTCATTGTGCAAATATAAAATCTGTCATCGATCTGATATCTATCTTGCGTCGCGTTGATGTCTGCCTGACTGCATCAGTAGTGCATGCCTCTCTGACTCCGTCACCTGCACTTGACCCTGACAGGCGACAGCACGTCTCTTGGGTTGCCTGTGATGCCCGCACGTTACCCCCACTCAGTAACAGCATCTCTGTCAAAGTGCAGGCCAGATGAAACATTGTGTGAGGAACGGAACAGGGGTGCAAAGTGTATTTATTTTTGTTTATTTGTTCATTGGGAGGAAAGGAGAGGGTGCCCACCAGCCACCAGCAATTTCTTTTTTGTTTTTTTGTGAGGGCGACCTGGTGCCCCTAGCCGACATGGCACCCCAGGCAGCTGCCTGTATGGCCTGTGCCTTGAGCCGGCCCTGCAGACATCCTTATCCCCCCCACCCCCACCACCGTCACCCGGTGGCTATCCGGTCTAACAGTCAGGCCTGCTAGCATTAGAGCATGGAGTGTTGGAGCATGACTACTCAAATGCTACAATATATTGTAAGAGCATGGCTGTGTGTGAACAAGGTATATCAACTCCCAAGACATCCCACAGTGGGGAGGACACCTGCCTACAAAAACTTGCCATATCATAGCACTCCCAGTACATAAGCATAAAGAATGTCCAGCTGGGCAGAGGTCAGTTAGGGGAGGGAATAAGCTGTTATTTCCTCGGAGTGAGGTAGGTCCTATGGATGAAGTTAAAATGTGATGATCTCTTCCAACATAGAGCATCACCACCATCAGAGAGACCCAGGTCCCTAGCCCACACTTGTTGAATGTATAAAGGTTTGTAAGATGCATTTGAGAATAAAGAGTACAACTCAGACACCAGATGCCCTAGGTTGACCTTCCTTATCCAGAATCATTTGTAGAGTATGAGTTGTAAATGAAGAGCTCCTAGGAAGACCATATGCTTTCATGGAAGACCTTAGTTGAAGATATAGAAAACATAATGACTCAGGTAAATTATATTTAGTGCACGTCATTAAGGGAAAGGAGTCTATTAACATCGAAAACGTCTTCCATTATGTTTAACATTTACATTTTAGGCATTTAGCAGATGCTCTTATCCAGAACAACTTACACAGTTGACATTTATTTTACATAAAATCTATTTATACAGCTGGATATTTTTACTGAAGCAATTCAGGTCAAGTACCTTGCTCAAGGGTACAACGGCAGTGCTCCGCCTGGGAATTGAACCAGCAACAAGTCCAGTTACAAGTCCAGTTCCCTAACCATTACACAGCCAAGACATGTATACCTCTCTCCCTCCATGCTGGAAATAAGAAAGGGACAGCGCCAGTGAGAAGTGAGAAATAATGAAAAATTGGGTTGTTCCCACGCCGTTTCTGTACTGTGTTAGACTCTTTCTCTGCAGCGCGCCACGCAGTGAGAAGGTAAGAACTAATAGGGCCTAGGCATAGGTTGGAGCATTTAAGTGGAATTGCATAATAAACCAAATCCTGTAATCTATGTGGGAAGGCTGGTCTTTCCTCAGTTGGCTTCGAAGCTACGGATGCATTGGGATTAAGCCAAGTTGAGAGAGACTGTAGCACAAAGGACCAAAAGCAGTGTTTAAAATTTGGGACAGAGAGACCACCTGCAGATTTGTGTCGTTGCAAAGTGGACAACCTAACTCAGGATTAGGCCCCTCCCCCCATATGAATTTTGACAGTAACGAGTGTACCATAGCCCAGTAATTAGTGGGGGGTGGTAAAGGTAACATGGATGAGAAGAAGTTTACCCAGGGCAGAATGGCCATCTTAATAATAAAGAAACAAGCCTGTAATGATTTGGGAAGGTGAGACCATCTGGTCTGCCTCTATGTGCTTAAAAATACCCTGAAAGATGTTTGTAGCGGTGATGCCTATCGAAAGAAAAATGTCTACCCCAAGGTATTTGAAGTGTTTGACAATGGGTATATAAGAGGGCAGTGATGATGGGATCAAGGATGGATTTAAAGGCAATGGTGCACACTTGGTCCAGTTCATTTGGACCCAGACAGCGAGCTGAATTCTGCAAATGTTTTTAAAATGTATGTCACCGAAGAGGTTGCCTTATCCACATCTACAATATGTCATCGGCATACAGCGATACATGGTGCTTAGTGCCGTTGAAAACAATAGGGGAAATGAAAGAGTGTTATCTGCTTTTCTGGGCAAGCGGCTCTACAGAGAAGACAAATAAGAGGATAAAATGGGCAACCTTGGCGACAGGAATGTGATTTGAGTGCAAATATTATTACCTGTAACAATCACAGCCGAGGGGTTATACTTTATTATATAGTACCTGTATCATTTTGATCAATTCTGAGCCAAAGCCAAACTGTTCAAGAACCATCCACAAGTACTCCCACTCTAGATGATCAAAGGCCTTTTCGGCATCTAGAGATAAGACTCTAACGGCAGGTATAACAAGGTTCGGGCGGTGCATATTATCTGACGCCAACCTTGTTTTGATTAACCCTGCCTGATCGTGGTAAATTAGTTTGGTACATGATTAGATACGGGTGGCTAAAACTCTTGCATGTACATTAATTTCTGCATTCAAAATTGATAAAGGCCTATTGTGGCATAGAGTGGGGTCTTTGGGTTTAGGTAAGACAGCTATTATAGCTGAGTTTGCAGAACTGACAAAAGAGCCTTTTTCAATTGAAGTAATAATCATGTCCAGAAAGAGTTGCCCCAGTTCATTCTGAAAGGTGAGGTAGAACTTGACAGGAACTCTGTCCCAACCAGGAGATTTATCTTCTCATCCCTACAATGCTTTCAAAACATCTTTAAAAAAAATTCACATAAAAAATAATAACCATTTGACACGCTGGACCAAACCAAATCCAATGCCAAAGAAAGGAGGGGGAGTGATGTTTTGGCAGCCAAAATAAGGCCTTGGCTATGTTATACTTTTTCAGTTACACATAAATTCACTAAACCAGTGCCAAGTGAAACAATATCAAAGAAGACTTGGGGCTTATGAATAAAGTTAATATACAAAGTATTCATAATGCTCTTCTGGACATTGGTCTGTCATGATTGTAACTAAGACTTGTGTTCCAAATTCTTACAGCTGTCCAATTGCAATTATTTAACGTTTTACAACGTCATTGCCGTTTTTTAAATTATAGACTTTTTACAGCCGAATTGTTATCTGCTTTATCAAGTGCGAATATCGATTTTAGCGAAGCAGAAAAAGATAAATATTGAAAGAACGTTGTGATCCTCGCAAAATAGACTACTTAAATTATGTCAGCCTGCCACAAAAAATGAGCAGATTAAGTGTTAAAAAGTGACGCTTTTTGGCAATGACACAGGAAGGCGCATCTATCCTCTGAAATAACGAAGCTTTCATTCGGGAAACGCGAAAGGAAACGAGCGGAGATCCAAGACAAAACATGTGTAGAGTACGCGCGCGTGCACGTGAAGGAAAGTGAAATTCTGGCAGGGGGAGTGGAATTTCCGCACAATGCCTGTTGACTTGGTGGTGACAGATATTAATTGGTATTACGGAGTAACGGTTAATGCTGCTAACTCGATAAAGTTGCTAACGTTAGATCTAAGAGCACAATGACGACAAGCTAGTTTATCGGTAGTTAAAACACCACTTTTATGTGGAAGTTTGGATCATAGTTTGTAGACGAGTAGTCTAACATTATGCCTTAGCTATCGTCACTGGTTATCATAGATTTGCATAACGGCAGAAATGACCAGTTTGTAGTGGGCCCCAGAAAGCAGCGGAAAAATTTAGAGTTGATAGTTTATCCGGACGGACATGACATTGTTTACAGCACTGGCTACTTTAAAATACAAATCCGTGAGATGACATGATAAAATTATTAGCCCTATTCATGGCTAGGGCCTCCTTCAAATACAAAAGTTAGAGAGTGAATGATGAAGCTCCCACACCTGATGCTGAAATTGAGGAATTGGGAGGTGAGCTTAGTAGTAGGCAACCAATAGGTAATTAGTTAGTGATCAATATAGCGTTGACAATAAATGAATGTCAAATAATGTTTAGCTGGTCCTTTCTGAAAGGCACATACTATTGTGCTCTTTGTCCTGACGAACTAGCTAGTTAAGTAGCCTGTGTTCTTGCATCTTGTACAAGTGAATAGCCCGCCTAAACCTAAATCATCCCTGCGCTTAAACTCTACAATTTGATTCAGGTGTCAGGACAGTTGGGGCAAAAAAAAAGAATATAAGTTAATATAATATAATATAAGAAGCACAGAAGACGTTCTGATCCTGTTATATTATCAATGTAATCAGTAGGCTAGAGGGGCCCAGTGTAATATATTTTAATGGGGCCCAGGATTTCTGGCAGCGCCCCTGAGCAGAATGATAGAAGAACGGTACTAGACCTAGAAAATCCATTAAGCTACAGACAACATGTCACCGCAAAGGAGAATTGAGTTCTCAGTTGACTTATCTGGTTGATTATATAGTTGATTGGATTTATGTCATTCTTAATGTTGATTCTGATTTATTATTTATCCATATTCCCATTACATATTACACTTTTCCTTTCATATGATACCAACATGATATATATAACTAATAATATTTGCAAAGTTATTAGCTGCTAACGTTTGTGTATGTGCAAATATGCAGAATGTCTAATAATTCCATAGAATGGAAGGAGTGTTAAGATAAATAATTGTGACTGTGCTGAGCTCCCTGGCTCCAGTGACTTGTATAGAAAACCCTCCCTGTTCACGGTTTCGTATATTTGCACTAAACCCTGATGGTGCTTTATTGCCAGACGTAAAACATACAAACAAAACCAGCAACAGTAGCCGTTGCCTTCCTAAAACATGTTTTTAACAGGCACATTTTCTCTGTGTAAGGTTGAGGCATTGCAAGCACTGATTAGTGCAAGGCAATTCGCTTTATTTACAACTTAGTTTATGCAAAGATATCTATGGGTTTGTTCCTGATAACATTACCCCCTCATTTCACACCATTTGGTTGCTCACTGTACAAACCAAAGATGAAACAAAGCATTATTACTCCAGAAATTGTAATGCAATTATTAAACCAATTTAGGACATCATGATTGGTTTTGTATTTTGATAATGACTGCATTTCATTTGAATCATGTTCTATACATTTTCTATACATTTTCTATACTTTGTTCAAATTATAGTAACATTAATGTAAACCTTTTTGTCGCAACTGATCAGAATCAGAATGCCTGTATTGTATTGGAGTTAATGTGGTATTGTTGGTACAGTTGTCTAAGGATCTTTGTGATATACAGAATGTAGGAGGATTTGCACTGTTGCAAAATCCATTTAAAATTGTTGTTTTTCTCCATGCCTTTGATTCTGTTTTTGTGCCCCCTGGTGGCTGTATAATGACTGTATAATGACATCTTAGCAATATATATGTATTTTTCTTTCCACACATCTTTATTGAAGTGTTACTGCATAAGACACAATTTTGTATACAAAATTGAACAAGATACAAACACTTACCATAGCCAAAGATGTCATTACTAGTCAAAGAACATCCGCTTACAAGCGAAACATCTAACAATACTAGAAAAACACACCTCCCCACACCTGTCAAACACCTCCCCTGTGTTTCCCCAATACTGATTGGGATACTGTGTTGTAGGAGACTCCGTTTTTTGGATGAAACGCTAACCCGAGGTCCTGATGGTGGTCATTAAAGATTCCATGGTAGTTGTTGCAAAGATTGGGTGTTCTTTGGTGACCTGGATAAATTCCCATCTCTCAACCTTGCCACCTAATCTAATCTCCCATTTTAATTGGCTAAATAATTCCCTCCCACTCAACCTCAGCTGATGTGTGGTGAGCACTCTGGCGCTATATATGAGAGTTTCCAAACAACAAATAAAGACAATTATTAGCTAACAGTTATTATTGTCCACATGTTTAACAGTTTATGAGGTCTCAGTTAGAGGAACACTCTGACCAAAATCATGATGTACTACTTATTATATGTCTTGTCGATCCATCCACGTGGCATTGTTGACGTGAGCGTCCAAAGGGCAAATATAATGGCAGTCAATGGCAAGTAATTCAAAGAGACTGGATGTGAAGACTGTGGATGGATTGACAAAACATATTAGGCCTAGTAAGTAGTATATCATGACATTTTTGATTTTGTGCTCTGGGCAGGACAGAACATACATCACCATAATGGGTAATATTCAATGACTCATGAAATGTTTTGTACCTTCCATATGTACCAAGCTTTCTGCCTTTATCCTCAGTGATTATTAACTGTTTCTGACATTTGATAAAGTGCTCAAATTGTATACATTTATTGGTGAAGATTTGATTTAGAGGAGCATTCAAGGAACAAACCAATGAAAGCTGCATGTGGATAGATGAATGGTCTCAGAGATAAGGTTTAAGCATTTGACAAGAAATCTAAAATAGTGTACAATGCACTATAACAAGGCGGCCCTCATAAGTGTCAGGAGAGGAGAACATAATAACTTAGAGATGTTCTACGATGTACTGAGAGTTTCTGATGATGGTTCTAAAATGTCAAAACTGCCACCAGTGAGGCCAAATTGAAGCTGATAGCTGTCTACACACCTACACGGTTTTCAATAAACTGAATGGATTTTATAACCAGTTTTTCAAAGTGGCAGAAAGGACGAAAGAAAGAAATAACCATTTTATGTATGAACACCTGTGGTGCTTGGCCCCTAATGATCACAAAATGAATGACATGCTGTGATTTTTCTTTATTTTGGAAATGTTTTAATATAATTATATTTCAAGTCATTTAAGAGATGGAGAGAAAACTCACTACGATGATAGCAGGTCTCATGCAGAAACTCATGAAAAAACACAAAACATTTCCCTTGTCTGGAGAGCAAACGCTTCATATCACTTATTTGATGAAGTGCAGGCTGTCACAGCTGAGAGCGGAGTTAATTAAGCTAGTATCCTCTGTGGTGTGAGCTGTACATCTCTGAGTTTTTTCAGATTTCCTCATCTGACACCTTCATCTCACCGAACCTGTAGGGAATACCCAAATGTTACTCTAAGAGCAGATATACAGTGCTACAGAACCTGCATAATAGAACTGGACTGTATAGCGGTGAGCACAATCACCTGCTATTCTCAAGGAACAAATGAATTATGCACCATTACCAATGGCCAAACAAAGTTTGATTTTAGTGCCAGGGACTAAAAGGAAGTGAGGGAAAAATTGTTCTGCTTTGATTCTCCAGTATTTTGCACTTGGGACACCAATATGATTCAAAAACATTTGATGAAATGAACACATGGCAAAACATTTCCTACTTTTACTCAGACAAAGAAATCTTAGACTTCTTTATAATAATGGACAAAAATAGTCCGTTTTTATCAGAACTCTTCTACAGGTGTCTGTAAATACATTTTACAGAGGATTTACAGCCCCTTTACAGAGATTTTGGTTGAGTTGGGTAATGCATTCTTCCATTTTGTCACCAGGTGTCTCTGGTGCTTCCATATTAGAAGGAATTGGCTAGGTAATCACAGCAGAAAAACTGTACTGTTGCATTTGCCCTTTTTCAGTTTTCTGGTAGAAGGCTTTTCAGACCATTAAAATACTACTGCGCTATGCGTTTGCACCAATCTACACCCCCAAACAACTATACCAAGCCCAGATACACCCACTGAGCAGTCATTTGTGAAATACTGATATCTGTTAACCAACTGCATTTGTACCTTGGTGTCGAAATATGCTACATTTTGCAAAGTCAAAATATGGCCCAATGGCAAATGTTTATAGAACAGGAGGACTTCTATTCTTTGCTTGTTGCTGTACTGATGGGACAGTAGTTCTCTGTTGTCTGTGTGAGATTCCCCTACCCCCTGGCTAATGAACAATTGATGTAGTAGTTATCCTGATCTAATCCTGTGTCTAAAGCCTTTTAAAATCTGGGATTCAAGGCTGTCCTTTGTGATATAAGTAATTGGTATAAAAGACTGGACCTGGTCTTCACCAGGAACTGCGCCTCACCCAACATTACGGTATCGCCTCTACATGTGTCTGACCATTCCTTTCTGTCTTTCTCCCTCCCCTCCCCTCTGTCCCTAAACCATCTTCACCTGCTCCCACTGTCCTTGTCCGTCGCAACCTCCGCTCTCTCTCACCCGCTGCCCTGTCAGCTACTGTCCTATCTTCCCTTCCCCCAGCTGATGCCTTCTCTCAGCTAAAAATCCAAATCCCCTGTTGCTCTGTCTGACTTCCACACACTCCTGGCTTCCTTCTCCGCTAACCTCTCCTCTGCTAAGTCTGCATTCTTCCTTTCTAAGATTCAATCCTCTGTTTCCAACCCACGAAACTCTATGCTACGTTTTCCTCTCTCCTCACCCCTCCTCCTCCCCACCCCCTCCTCTATAACCGCCGATGACTTCTCATCCTTCTTTCACGAGAAGGTTGAGGTCATTCGCAACTCCTTCCCCCCTACCTCTCCCTCTCCCATCCCGCTACCTAAACCTCCCACCTCTCTGTCCTCCTTCTCACCCCTCCCTGACTCGGACATCCTTCAACTTGTCCTCTCCCACCGTCCCACCACCTGCCCTCTTGATCCCATTCCTTCCCCCCTCTTCCAGTCCATTGCTATGGACATCCTCCCCTTTGTCTCTAATGTCATTAACTCCTCTCTTTCCTCTGGCTCTGTCCCCTCCTCCCTCAAATGCGCTCAGGTTGTCCCCCTCCTCAAAACCCTCTCTGAATCCTGCTGTCATCTCTAACTACCGACCTGTCTCTCTCCTCCCTTTCCTCTCCAAAACGTTAGAGCGGGCTGTCTATAATCAACTGTCTGCTCATCTCTTACAGAACGACCTGCTTGATCCCAACCAATCTGGGTTCAGAGCCGGCCACTCCACAGAGACTGCTCTCCTTGCGGTCACTGAGGCTCTTCACGTCGCTAAGTCCCGATCCCTTAGCTCCGTCCTCCTCCTCCTTGACCTGTCGGCGGCATTCGACACCATGGACCACCGGATCCTGCTCTCATCTCTCGTCGAGATGGGAATCTCTGGATCTGTGCTGACATGGTTTGAGTCCTACCTGGCTGACCGGTCCTACCAGGTGGCCTGGAGAGGATCCCTCTCCTCTCCCCGCACCCTCTCTACCGGTGTCCCGCAGGGCTCGGTGCTAGGCCCTGTCCTATTTTCTCTGTACACCAAGTCACTTGGCTCTGTTATTTCTGCTCATGGTTTTTCCTATCACTGTTATGCTGATGACACTCAACTGTTTCTCTCCTTCCCTCCATCTGATACCCAGGTCCCGGCACGGATCTCTGCATGCCTGGCTGACATCTCCGCATGGATGTCCACCCACCACCTGAAGCTGAACCTGGGGAAGACAGAGCTGCTCTTCCTCCCAGCGAAGGGCTCCCCGATGATTGATGCGTCAATTACCGTGGAAGGCTCCATAGTGTCTCCGTCCCAGTCTGCCAGGAGTCTTGGGGTAACCCTGGACAACCAGCTGTGCTTCTCGAGCCATATTGCAGCGATCTCTCGGACCTGCCGTTTCTCCCTCCACAACATCCGGAGGATCAGACCGTTCCTCACCCAAGAGGCCACTCAACTCCTGGTCCAGGCCCTGGTGATCTCACGTCTGGACTACTGCAATTCCTTGCTGGCAGGCCTTCCGGCCTGTGCCATCAAGCCACTGCAACTAGTCCAGAACGCTGCTGCTCGCCTGGTGTTCAACCAGCCGAAGTTCACCCACGTCACCCTCTACTCTCCTCTCTGCACTGGCTCCCCATCGCAGCACGCATCAGATTCAAGTCACTGGTGCTTGCTTTTCAAGCGGCCAGAGGTACTGGTCCCCCATACCTCCAGTCACTCATCACGCCCTACACCCCGTCCAGACCCCTCCGCTCCGCCTCCGCTGGCAGATTGACTGCCCCATCCCTCCGGGCGCCTGGCAGCCGCTCCTCGCGGTCTCGCTCTTCTCTGTCCTGGTCCCTCGTTGGTGGAACGACCTCCCGCAATCGGTCAGGACTGCGGAATCACTTCCAATCTTCGCAAGAGACTCAAACCCACCTCTTCAGACTCCACTACCACTGAACACTGTCCATCTAGTCAATCTGTCATCACCACTGTTTAATTGTTAAAAAAAAAAAAACAACAAAAAAAAAACCCACTAACCTTTTCTTTCCCAATGTTACAGGTATGATACGCAGACGCCTGCAATGATGTCTTTTGCCGTTTTACTGCACTGATCTTGTACGCTAACTTTGACTGTTCTCACCTTGTATTAATGCACATCTTGTAAGTCGCTCTGGATAAGAGCGTCTGCTAAATGCTTAAAATGTAAAATGTAAAATGTTTATGTAGAAGTGTGATATTAATATTTGGTATAAAAGTAATTTTCAGTATAAATGGTATGCATTATGAAAGGCAATTTTGTGACAGAAATATTTATTACAGAATTGCCCTCAGCTTTCCTCTCTTGAAGGCTGAGCACAGATCTTCAGCACTGGCATCTGTGAGATCAGCCACAGCCAGACTGCAATCCAATGGCATGTAACTCATCAATGACACACCTCTTGACACAGTCCTTTAGACAGCGTTTCAAACCAGCATTGCAATGTTCTGAGTGCTTAGAGAAATTATATGTATATTTCTGTTATATACAGTCAAAATATATATATATATATATATATACATATTGTGGCAGCCCAAGGGGCTGCACAAGGAAATGGCTGCCGGGTCCTTCAACACAGGGGAACCAGAAAAACGACATTTCCCAGCAGGCCACAGTCACACCTGAAGGAAGTCAAACAATTGGGACTAATGCCCAGCTGAAGGCCAGTTCGAGGCCTGTTTAAAGGGCTGATCCTGTTACACAGTGAAAGGAGTAGGAAAGAGTTGGAATGTGGAGAGAAAGAACCGTGACGTCGTTTGACCAGCCGGGATTTAGGAAGAGAGAGTTTGAGTGTTTTTTTGGATTGTGTACTGTGTTTTGACCGGATTGTTCGAGGACCCCCTTTTGGATATTGACTACGAACTGGATTGCGGAACGGAACTGGTTTTTGGAATTGGATTTTGGACATTGACAACGAGCTACGGATTGCAGACTTTATGTGTTTGTATTTCCCCGAAGACCCCACCCTTTGTTTTGTGTTGTCAAGATTGTTTAATAAATTATCATTTTGGTTATATACTGCCTCCTCCGGGTTATTTACCCTGCCTATGCCCTCTGCAAGGTCCATGAGTGTCACCCAACCCTTGGGGACACCACAATATATATATACAGTATATATATGTACAAGATATACAGTATAAAATAATTTCTGAACATTTCAGCCTGTTAAAGAAATTGCTGCTACAGGCTAGCATTAAATTTAATTGATTAATATAAACACTTGTTTTAATTGGGTGAAAAATGAATAATTGAATCAAGTTGATCCACAGCTCCACATTTATTTTTCAAGGGGCAGATATTTGCAGAAACAAATAATCAACTTTATGTTATTATTTTATTATTAACACATTTAAACATCCAACAGCATAGGCCTACTTGTTTTGCAAATAATTTTTCCGTATAAGCTGAGTGAGAGCTAATGAATTTGGAGTGGAGCTGGAATTAAAGCCAGCATAAACTGTATTCTTCCCAGGACCAGTGACCTACAGCACCTCACCTTACAGCCTTGTCATCGGGAGCATTCTGAGCTGAAACACCCACTTCAGCTGCTCACACCTGTGCAGGCATGGTCACTGCTCTGCAATTAAGTGTCACAGGTTGGGACTTTTGGACCAGTGACATTTTTGCAAATTGGTGATCTTGGATGACTTCAGCAAACAGACCCCAGACTTTAGCAAATGCTTGATAGTTATTGCAAATAAAATACAATTTGATGAACCCACTTTGAAACAATTGCTGTAATTCCTACTGAATTCATTTTAACAATGAGCTTCTCATGTGATACCTTGTCAAATGCTTTTTGAAAATCCAAAATATATAATATGATAAGCCTGGTTCTGGTCAAAACACTTTGTAGCCTCTTCAAAAAAGGTTTGTTAGGCATGACCTCCCCTTAAGAAAACCATGTTGGCTCTCCCTTAAACTACTATTATTTTTCAAGAATGATTCCAACTTGTCCCTAATAATACATCCCAGTATTTTACATGAGATGCAAGTTAAACTTCTTATAGGTTGGAATTATACTATCCTGCTTTCAATCATCTGGTACTTCTCCAGTGTTTATGGGTTGCATAAAAATATTTGTCAGTGGTTTATATATTCTTTAAGTACTCTGGTATATAGTATGCCACCAGGGCAGAACAATGTTCCTTCCTTATTCTGAATGCACTTAACCTCATCATTAGCTTTCCTATTTCTACTACAATACTGAAAGAAACTGCTTACTTTTGGGAAATTGGGAAAACTGCATTTCAACTGCTTTTATTTCCATTTTAGCCTTAGCCCGCATATTACAATAATCTACAATATTTTTCCCTGTACTCTGTACAGTTATTTAGCCTCAAAATCTCTCTTAAAGAGAAATCTCTCATCCACTGTGGAGACTAACTATTTTTCCTTACTTTTGGGATGAATTCACATTGTATAATAACCCTTTTACATTTAGTCAATTTTTCATTCACAGTTCATATATCTTATATAATACCATATTATCAGGGTGATAATACAGGGTGATACATTGTGCGTGCCCTGGAGACCCCCTCCCCCTTCCCCTCCCCTCCCCTCCCCTCCCCCTCCTCTCCCCCTCCGGATCCCCCTCCTCCCTCGCTGTCAGTCACAGCTAGGTGACACTAGGCTGATCTTGATTTACGCAGGACTCTCCCAGCATCACCCTGCGCTTAGACTCAGAATGGCGGCTTGGAAAGTACTTTTAAGGTCGGAGAAAGTCTACAGAACTATAGCCTGCAGATTTAAAATCACCACTAAGTCAGTGAATCAGGTAGGTAGTCATTAAAATGTTATTCAATTTAATTCAGTCATTCAATTTAATGAAATTCGCGAAATACATACATTGCATAGCCTACATCGCTAAAACTCGTGTACTTAACTGTTATAGCAATTAAATTGCATACATAAAACCACGTAAGAATGGAGACAGTAAACTACATTATTTTAGTTTGATGTTGTAGCTAATTGGCAGCATGCTCGCGATCTTCTTGCTCATTGCTAGCTACATTTCTCAGAACAATTCAAGACCTTAATGGTCTTGTGTATGACGTAGTATGCGTTATGATCTATGACTAAAATGAATCTAGATTATCCATATATCCGGCTCTTCTGGTGTTGATGAAATTGAGTCAAAGTAAATTGCATACATCACTTTAATTTCAAACTGACATAAAATGGTATAAATCCCTATTCTGTATTTAATGATTCGATTAATGTTTAGCACGTTGCATTGTTCCTATGGGTTCTTTGTTCATTGGTCATCTGTTGTTCATCACGAGATGCGTGTACTGTTAGCGATGTGACCCGATTTAGAATTTTTCATAAAATATAACCATGGGTGTTAAACTTTTGATTTGGTTTAGATATATGCGGATACAAATAAGTAACATTCTAAACAGACCAGTTCATTAATACTTAATTTCACTTGTTGGGGATGCAGGCCTTGTCGGACACAGGGCTCTACAGGGCTTTGTGGTCATTATCTTCCATAACACAGAGTAGTGTAATATGTGTCAGGCAACATTCGTTTTTTATTTTATTTATTTTTCCAGATTTGTTTTTTGTGCCAATGGTTTTGAATATTAATGTCTGTATCTATTAGTAATTTAAAGATTGGGAAAATGTCCCTATGCTATTTAAAAGAAGAAAAAAAGATGCATTTTTATTACAAATCACTAGTATTCATTCTAAGCACTGCATGGGGGCTACTCAGACCTGCTTATGAACTGCTTCTGTGAGCTGACAAATACAGCTGATAATTTCACCAATTTGTTGCTGCCTAATGTAATGATGAATAGACAAATATTTGATCAATTCACCAATTCAATTAGCTTGATAGCGGGCAATAGGATTAGCTGCAGAGTTTAAACGAATGCTTCATTAATGTTTTTACTTTTACCCAAAGCAAACGACTGAGCTCATGCTTGGTCAGACTCACTGTATTATGGAGAGTGAAAGAGTGAAACTGGCAAAAAACTGAGAGATTTAGCTGCACCTGCTTCTCTTATTTTGAGCAGAATTGATGCCGTTCCACTGGCATGGCTGGAATTCCACTGGAATGACTATAATTTTTTAATGATTGAATGACTGTGTATTGCAGTGAATTATTACATGACTGTGTATGGCAGTGATAGCTGTATTGCTGTAATATACAATTTTCTGCACTCTTCAAATCCTGAGAAGAAACAGATTACTGACTTTAAGAGTAGATAAATGAAATTATATTAAGTAACATGAAGAGTAGCTACTCTGCTCTGTGGAGATGTGAGATAGTGGACAGACCAGCGTGAAGCCCATTTGACCAGGGTTGGGATGTCTCACAATCTGTCCTGGTCTCTCTTACTGTATTCTTCCAGCCACAGTGCCCACTATGGGGCTGGTCCTCACAGTCACAGGTCACTTCAGATGAAGGGCTTTCTCTCTCTAACATGGAGTCTTTTCCTCTCTCTAACACCTAAGATGAACTTACCAAATGTGGTAACCTTTCAAAAAAAATGTTTTATTAAAAATTTAAAGAGACTACATTTTGGAACTCCAACTTTAGAATCAGTTGTCACTCTTGAGTTACCATCGTACCACCCAAACCTGCTCAGTTGATGTGAAATGGTATAACTCCAGAGTATCACAACAGGTTTTACATGGTTTACCTGACTACAGAGTAGAGTGACTACATACACAAGATTCAAAGAGAATAGCTTTTTTTTGTAACTGGAAGAGCTTATTCATGTATAACCATAACAAATAGTGCCAATTCACTTCCAGGATTAATTGTGTACATGATAGGAGGGTGGGGGTATCAATTGATAACACAACTATTTGTGGTAACTGCACTGAAAGTAATGCAAAATAAGGTATTTGTGTATGTAAAATATATCAAATGGAATGCACACAGTTAAGAATGCTATCACTGTTCCACTATCATATCATATCATAATGAACATCGGGGGCCAGGAAATAATATTATATAAAAAAATAAAATAGAACTAAATTTAGAAAATCCATATGAAGAATTTATACAACCTGTCTCGTTGCCTTCAATTACTGGAATTCTGAGGTTGGAAGATGAAGAACAACAATAGAAATTCTTATTCAATTATTCAAATACACAGGAGAAAAGGGGGTCGGTTCAGCAAATTCACAACTAGCTTAATGATGGACTTTCTGGAGTAAAAGTGAACTACCAAGATATAATGGGACTTGATCTTCAAGGGAGCGACAGCTGCATTTGTTGGTACTACTGCTGGTGTTGGCTCTGATCTGTTCACTTTGGGTTCTGATAAATCAATGAAAAAGGGAAGGATGCTGGATACATGGAGTGGAAGGTGATGATGCCAACCAGTAGAGTATATACGCACGGGCGCCAGTGTAGTGTAACGGTTAAGGAACTGGGCTTGTTGCTGGTTCAATTCCCAGGTGGAGCGCTGCCATTGTACCCTTGAGCAAGGTACCCAACCTGAATTGCTTCAGTAAAAATATCCAGTTGTATAAATGGATTGTATGTAAAGAGATGTAAACTGTGTTAAGTCGCTCTGGATAAGAGCGTCTGCTAAATGCCTAAAATGTCAATGTAAAATGTACCGTATGGAATCATGCGAGGTGACTGGGACACTCTTCTCTTTGTACTGGCCCTTTGTCATTGCTCCAGTGAAGTGTCACATGTCTCCTTAGTCCACTATGTTGTGATAGCCTGCTGCCACCTTATCTAATAAGAACCTGTGGTTCACCTTTTAAAGTTAAACCTTTTTGTGTTACTATCACATGGATCAAAGCTTAAGGGTGGGATTAAGTAAGGAAAATGCACCCCTGCCTCGGTGTATTGGGACGTTGACTTGAACTGTAGCAGACTTGCTGGAAATGTGGATTGGTTAAGGACAAAGGGGGGTTGATGGCTTGACCAGAGAACCACAGGGGGTTACATGCACAGAGGTGACAGTGACCATTTGGTTACCTGCCACCTGATTGGTGGACAGGAACCAGCATTTTATTCCAGCGTTTTACTTCAGGATTCTATTTCAGGAGTAGAAATCTTGTACTCAAAGTATACCACTTTGTGATTGACTTGACCCCGTATGTTTCCCTATAAAAAAACCTTTATTTTAACCCAGTATGTTGCATACTGTGAATGAGACCATTTTTGCTTTGATAATAGGTTTGTTATTGGCCTACATGTTGGAACTACAATTCTTACTTCACAAGAAGGAATAATTCCAATAATGATTACACAGTGTAGCAAGCACCGACCGGAGGAGAATAAGAACTTGTCATGGTAACCTGAGAAACCCAGGCCAACTTAAAATGAAAATACATTGATAACACACACCTGTGTAGTCATGTAGAGTGAGATTGTGGTGTAATGTTAAGACTCCCATGTGTGTTTACTAGAAGGGTTTAAAGAGGTCTGATATGGGGCAACTGCAACTCTGTGGTCCCTTAATGTTACATTATTGATTTACTGTTCAAATATCCACAGGGGCATGGTGCATATGACCTCCACGTCCTCATTGCCACATTGTGTTTTCACTTCTTTCGCAAACCAGATACGGGGCCTTTCATCCTCCAATCACACTTGAGAGTGGGTCAGCAAATCGCTCTGCTGGATTTATTTTTATTTTTTGTATCAAACTAAAACTATCATCAAATTCAAAATGAGCTGGAAGTGGCCTGGAGGGTCAAAGGTCACTGGCAGCCATTTTTCAATACTTTGCCATATTACCATGTTTGCTGAAATGTTCTGCTCTGCTCCTTGCTGTGTCCTGACCGTGGTATCGCCAGGTAACTGATGCAGGTGTTCTTACACGGTGAACCACACATGCCAGGTGTATTAGCCCATGGGCTTCTTTATATTTGTGTTTTATGTTCTTCATTTTTCCCCACAGACATGCGGCTGTTATTTCTCTACCTCCAGCAGCCGAGGGGCGCAGTTCTTCACCGACCCGACGGACGCAGTGAAAGACATCCCTGACGGAGCTACACTGCTGGTGGGAGGTGAGCTGCCTTTTACCATGCCCTTCCTGTACGTTTACCATGCTCTTCCTGTCCTTCGACACCCTTCCAGAAGCATGGTTTCTTGTCACGGTTTACATTCCATATTTGCAGTTTTTAGCATCCATGCTTCTCACATGCAAATATACTGTATGTCTTCAACACAAACACTTATCTGGAGATAACCTCTGAATTCAAATCTGGAATGGTCTCTGCTGTTTCTTCCATCAAGGTTTTGGGTTGTGTGGAATTCCCGAAAACCTGATCAACAGCTTACTGAAGACTGGGGTGAAGAGAATCACTGCTGTCAGCAACAATGCCGGGTAAGTGTGTGTGTGTGTAAGTGTGTGTGTGTGTGTGTGTGCATGCATGTGTGTGTGTGAGAGAGAATGCGTGTGTATATGCAGGTGCGTTTTTGTGTGTGTGTATGTGTCTGTGCATGTACGTTTGTGCGTTTGTGCTTGTGTGCATGTACGTGTGTGCGTGTGTGTGCGTGTGTGTGTGTGAGAGTAAGTGTGTGTATTAGTTCCATTGTCCCTAACCACAGACAGAGAATCTTCCCACACTGGAGAGCAATGGAGAGAAATGGGCAGAAATTGAGAGAGAGGCTCCCAAAGAGCACATTTTAAATCCCAAGTGGCTGGAGATTGCTCTAGCGTATCTAACACAGAAGGGCAATGTTGGCCCCATCATGATGATGTCATCAGTCCTGTTTCACATTGTCTGGATGCGGTGACCCCGAGGGGCAGTGTGTGCCCACTAGTGACCTGCAGAGGTCAATTCCAAATCCATTTCCCAGAGCAAACCGAGATGTGAGTAGGAAGGATCACTGTATACTGGGCTCATGGATTGTTTGGTGATGTTGATCACATTCAGAGTAAATTCAATAAAATGATCAAATCTCCTCCGTTCGCTGTTCTAGGATCAGTATGCTGGCTCTCAGGACTAAGCCGTTGCGCACTGCTGCTGTTTCCTATCATTTGTCTCCGGTACACTCCTGTATATCTCCTTAAAAACCACAGTTTAACCCTCTTTTCATTTGAGTAAGCAATTCACAAAAGAGTAAACTGATAAAGGGGTCTGTTTTAATGATGTTTTAAATGATGAATTTCCAGTGAAGAAAAGGAGGAGGCTATTACGCGCCCTTGCTACAGCAGTGTCAGCAGTGGAGAGGAAATGACCTCGGTGTCAGGTGCCGTCACATTCGCTCACTGTGAGGAGTGCTGAATCAGGGCAAAGGTCAAAACCAGCTGATCCGCCTGTCCTGCTGATGGGTCACTGAGCTTCTCGAGCGAGGAGACTCATACACATGCAGATGTGAGGGAGTAAGATGTCCCCCTTTGTTCCACATCCCACCATGGCAGTTGGTGTCCCATATTTTAAATAAAATCAGAACATGTATCATAACCCCCCCACCCAACAATATCATCAGTACCCCCAACATACATGGATTTGGCTTTCTCTCGCTTCATTTTGAATATTCCTACCCTGACCCGTAATGTCCCTTAAAAGGATACTTGTCCTGCATTTGGACTATTCGAATTGGGTCACCCTAGCACAAGGAGACTCGTACACGCAGAGGCCGCTGAGAAAGCACTCATGCCTTGGTCTTTGATTGGCTAACAGTTGGAAAACAAGTCTGAGTTTGCGGACAGGAGAGTAATCCCTGACTGTTCCTTTCTGAACTGTCAATGCTGTGTATTTGGTGGACATGGGGAGGTCAAAGTTTAACAGCGATGGCACAACACTCTCGGAGTTCACAAACAGTGTGACGCCACAAAGGCTAGGCTAATGTCCCTTTGCCCCACTTCTTGTGTTTGCATTAGAAAACTCTGTTTTTGGAAATGTGTGAAAGCAGCAGTCAGAGCAGTGGTGTGGAGCAGTGGGTAGAGAGTTGGGCTCTGGGTTTGAGTCTCTGTTGCCTTGCCCTTTAGTGAGGTTCTCCAGTTAGATTTAGGAATAACCCATTTGTGTTGGTCTGTGTGATATCTCAGGGTGGATAATTTTGGCCTGGGGCTGCTCCTGCAGTCCAAGCAGATTAAGCGGATGATCTCATCCTACGTGGGGGAGAACATGGAGTTTGAGAGACAGTATCTGGCTGGAGAGCTGGAGGTGGAGCTCACGCCCCAGGTGAGAGTGAAGAACACACACATATATACACACACACACACACACACACACACACACACGTTCGCGCACACAAACAAGCACTAACGCACATTCACACCCAGAAAGTTTTTTTAATGAAATATAAGGACATTAACATTAGAAAATAACAATTTAGTTCAGTTTAGGTAGGTCTAAATAGACATTAGCCTACCTGAACCTATTATATATTTATTTATTTATTATTATGATATATTATTGATTGGCGAACTGTCCAGGGTGTATTCCTGCCTCTCGCCCGGAACGCATGCTGGGATAGGCTCCAGCCCCCCCCCCGCGACCCTGACCAGGAATAAGCGGCTTAGATAATGGATGGATGGATGGATGGATATATTATTGAATATATTATTATATATTTTAGGAGCTTAATGCATACCAGCGCATGTTCTATTTATGCATCACATGCTTAATTTTGTAAGAATATATTTTCTTTGGTCAACTTTATTCAAGGATTGCTTTGATTGCTAGAACTATAAAACAGAAATGATATGTAATTGAAAATGTACCAACTTTTTTTTATAACAAAAAATGGTCAAATCCGTGGGATCTGAGGGTTGAAACAACAACATTCACAGCAGCAAGAGCCAATGCTTGGAAGAACGAAACGCCCAAACGAATAAAAGTAAAACAATGTTGGTGTTATAAAATGTAGCCTAGACAAGAAAACATTATTGGTAGACAAATGTTTTAGGCTATGTTTTGCCATATATGTCCCATGCGTAATTTAAAATGTGCCTTGCATGATTCAGAGCGGTGTGCATAATGAATATGAAGGAAATCGATGCAAGACAATATAAAAGTGAGGGTATAAGTGTGAGTCAATATGAGTGTGGATGAATGCAAATGAGAGTCGATGGGTTGCGCCCATGTGGTGCTGGAAAAATGTGCCTTTATGCACATAACTGCCAATATGCAGTTCCATTTTTCATTTGTGAAACGCTGCACTCCCCAGTTTACCTACCATCAGCACAAAGACAAGTCTTCATTACCATTTCAGTGCGCCATCCTCCAGACAAGTTGGTGGCATCTGCGGCAAGTGTCTTGTGTCTTGTTCTGTGACCTACCTCCACAACAGATGGGCACGCCCAGTTGCATGAGACTTTATCAATGACAGTGTCATTAGGATTATAAAAACAAAAACAGTCACCGCGATTCTAGTGTTAAACAAAACAACGAGAGGGTGTTTGTAACAAGTAGATGAGCGATTCCCAGAAGTCTCCATAATCCCAGTGCTGGTATGTATTCAGGTAAAATTTCCCCTAAACCATATAAACCAACACACACACTCACATGCATACACACAGACATATACACCCACACCTGCAAATGCATATGCACACACACGCGCACACACTCACACACACACAGAGCTGAATGTGAGGGTGTGTCCTGTAGGGCACGCTGGCAGAGAGGGTGCGGGCAGGCGGTGCGGGCGTACCTGCTTTCTTTACGGCCACGGGATATGGCACGCTCATCCAGGAGGGTGGCACACCCATCAAATACAACAAGGACGGCACTGTGGCCATCGCCAGCGAGAGGAGAGAGGTGAGACGCATTTACACCAAAGCCATTACTCAAACCATCCTACCCAAACCATTACAAACCAAACAATCCTACACCCAAACCATTACCCCAACCATTCTATACCCAAACCATTACTCAAACTATCCTACACCTAATCCATTAACCAAATCATCCTACACCAAACCATTACTCAAACCATCCTACACCAAAACCATTACTCAAACCATTCTATACCCAAACCATTACTCAAACTATCCTACACCTAATCCATTAACCAAATCATCCTACACCCAAACCATTACTCAAACCATCCTACACCCAAATCATTACTCAAACCATCCTACACCTAAACCATTACCCAAACAATCCTACACCCAAACAATTACTCAAACCATTCTATACCCAAGCCATTACTCAAACCATCCTACACCCACATTTCATCGCTGTGTGCAGGTACGGGAGTTTGGCGGCAGGCATTACGTCATGGAGCGGGCGATCACGGGTGACTTTGCGCTGGTCAAGGCCTGGAAAGCTGACCGTGCAGGAAACATTATTTTCAGGTGAAAATATTTTGAATCATCAACAGTCCTATAGTACCTGATTATGTTCCTTGTCTTGGAAAATGTGTCTGTACACCGAATCCCTGTCCTATGCACAAATCCCTGCATTTGCATACTGAATCCCTATACTGCACACTAAAGATTGTACTACACACTGAATCCCTGTAGTACTTACTGATTCTCTACACTACACACTGAATCTTGCACTACACACTGAAGCACTGTGCTATACATTGAATGCTGTAGTTTGTTCTGAAGCCTGTACTATACACAGAGTACAGTGTAGTAACATCTGTTTTTCCCATAGGGATGTGCATGCAATGCTTGTTTTAGACCACCAGAGTGCAATGTTTAACCTGTCATTAAGAGTTACAGTAATGCATTTGGACTTCACAGTCCCCACACTGGCACTAATAACCAATGAGCATTTGATCAGTGCCAAACATGGTCCAGTAAAAGCATGGTTACCTCTGCCTGTACACGTCTTACTTTTCTTATTGTTTTATTTGAACGTTTTCAGGAAAACGACGAGAAACTTCAATCAGCCCATGTGCAAGGCAGCCAAAGTCACAGTTGTGGAGGTGTGTGACAGTATGTTCCAGTCTGTGGTGATTGCGTTGTGGAGGCGTCGTGGAGCTGTTTGATGTGTCGCGCAACTTCAAATGACATAGAGATACGCGGTGTAGAGACCTAGATTTGCACGCGGTCGATTTAGCGCCTAGATCTCCACGCAGCGGGTGCTGTTCGTGGATGCGCAGCTGCTACAGGAGATAATGGCACCCCCCCTAGCACATTCGTATGTCATGGCATGTAGTAGGCTGAGGGTGCCTGGCTGACATAAGCCCACTCTGCCTGTGGCGGAATGAAACTGACTGTGTCTGGCCACTGCAGGGTTACAGCTGGCTAATGGCTAATGGTAGCGTGTACACGTGTGTGTGTGTGTGTGTGTGTGTGTGTGTGTGTGTGTGTGTGTGTGTGTGTGTGTGTGTGTGTTTGTGTCTGTGTCTGTGTCTCAGAAAGCCGTATTAGCTCTTATACATGTTCCAGGACGTGGAATGCTAGCGTGTGACACAAGATGCAGGGATCAGTACAATTCACGCTGATTACAGCAGAACTAACTTCCCTTTAAACTCACACAGCCTCAGTTATAAAACAGGAACTCTACCCCCAGCCGCTCTTCTGTAACCCTCGCTCAGAATTAGCATATCTAAGACAGTAATGTATTTATCCAGCTGGCAGAAGATGCATCAAAGTACAGGCATCCAGAGAACTCAGACTTTCCACCAGAGTGTTGTTCATTCTCTGTGTAAATATACCAATACTCCAGCATGCACAAATTCAGTGTCAATTATTAACCAGCTGTAGCAATATAATGAAATGTATACCTTCACTAGGAAAGGCTACCAATATGTATTTAAAGTAATTATTTCATAGAAAAGAACAAAAAGTCAAAAGTGTAAAAATTTTGCTATTTTGTCATTAATCATTGCAAAAAAAAACAACTGATAGGGATATTTTTATGGTGACAGATGTAATAAGTCAGTATCGTAACAATATAAATATTAATCAACCCACGCTCTGACTGCTACTGCACAGTAATCCACAGGTTGCGTGTGAAATGTCGTTTTTATTCCGTTTTTTAATCTTGTCACATTATTTTTATTTGAAGGTTACCGTAGATGGCAGTAATGGTGAAAGCAATGGCAGCAGCGCTCTTACAGCGTAGCGGCAACATTAATAGAGCGTACCGCGTTGATGTGGAAGTGCAGCTTTACTTCGATGGCCTCTGAAGATGTGAATTAGCATTCAGAAGGGCTTTGCTCAGAACAGAACCGCTAGAATTAGCGAGGCAGCTGGAAGGTTGCCAGGCAACCAAGCTCTGCCCAGACCAGAGGTCTGCAATTCCTGTTATCGTAGATACAATATGTGCCCCGGTGCATTGTGGGTAAATGGAGAGGTTTGATTCATGGCAAGGTGTTTGGATCAAATTATTGGAGCACAATGGCACAGCTCCATTGTCGTGATGGCTCGGCGCTGCAAGTGAGGTCCGGAGGAAGCTAATTGGGTATTGATTCAATCCAACCAGGCCCTTCATTCCAGCCACTCTCTACTGTCTCAGAGTGATGGCTATTTCTCTTCTCGGTCTCACACATGTACACCTACCAGAGGCATTGCACCGCGTGGAGATATAAATGCACGGCCCTTTATTAAACCCGACAGGCATTATATCATATCCCGCAGGCTTTATGGTATTGAACCCTAAAACATTTTTAAGCGAGGGATAATTGTTGCCAAAAGCCAAAAAGAATGGGAAATTGACACAAGCGCCTCGGCCATTATCTTGACCTATGTACTGACAAGTCTCCCAACACACAGTGCTTTGATACCTGCCACGGTACTGTGACTATGTTGGTCTACTTCAAACAATGTACTCACCACTGGGCAGGCTGCTGAGGATTCATTGAAACTTTTACTTTGATTCAACAACCAAATATATGATTCTCAGAGGGACGCAGAGCTTTAATCCCTGATTATCTTAAACATATTTAAGATACATATACGTGTATCTTAAACTACCACTGTTCCCCCAGATCTTAATGGCTTAATTGCTCACAGTGGGGCTACACTTCCAATGTTATGTTTCTGGACTGGGGGGTTGTAGCAGTGGGGGCATGGATGTTGAAGGGCAGATGATGGCCCATACAGGGTCAAATTATCAAACCATTTGAGTTGTAATTACTTACACGGCGCTACACAGCTACTCCCAATCTCAGAATTACATTTAATTCTTAAGCCCCACCCTTCACTTTTGACGGTAACTACAACTGTCAGGGGAAAAGCTGACTGCTGATTGGATAGGGTGTGCAACTGCTTCTGATTGGATAGGGTGTGTAACTGCTGTAACTGACATTGACTAAAGTTATGGTTTGTACTGTATACTGTGTGTAAATATGGTAGTTGTAGCTATAGTCTGACTGTCATGATTGTGTGATTGGACTGGCTCACATTGACTTAAGCCTCTCCCTCAAGTCTGTCTGTCATTGGTGCTCCCTCAGGTTGAGGAGGTGGTTGACGTGGGGACGTTCACTGAGGAGGACATACACATCCCGGGCATCTACGTGGACCGTATAGTGAGTGGCGGCAGCTACCAGAAGAGGATTGAGGTGAGCGCACCTGAAGAGGGCGGTGTCATTTCCTGTGTCTGAGGAAGTGTTATGTTAGCAACAGAGGATTGGATGGAGTGCATATGCAAAGGACAGATTTCAGCATCTTAAAAAGTAATATTACATTTCATTTATTTAATCTTATTTAAATGTAGGAGACCAGTGCACTGCCCAACGTTTTGGCTAAGCCTTTCTCAAAGGAGTGTTGGTGGAATAGTGTTCCATCAACCAGCTTTCATTTTTGAGAAAACAAAATACTGTTACTGACCTATATCAAAAGAGCAAGTACGTTGTGCTTGTTTTAGAGTGTGTTTAAATGTATATTATAACATATATCTTAGAGCTACATATCAATTTAATCTGAGAGCAGTGCAGTTTATTGAACAGTTTGTGCAGGCTGATATACATGTCTGTGTGCGATTCTAATGAAGTGAAATACACATCTGATGATGAGGTAGTGCTAGGAAGATCTCTACAGCTGCACACCTGGAGAGGCAAGAGCCTCCAGGACAGGTAGCCAATCACATGCAAGCTTGAGTCTCCTTCAGTAGAGGCAGCCAAACAAATATGAATTTGAGTGTCCATCAGGACATGCAGCCAATCACATGCAAGTCTGAGTCTCCACCTGGACAGGCAGTTTTACAGGTTTTTTTGACATTTGACATTTTAGGCATTTAGCTGACGCTCTTATCCAGAGCAACTTACACAGTTTACTTCTTTTTCTTTTTTTTTTTTACATACAAACCATTTATACAGCTGAATATTTTACTGAAGCAATTCAGGTTAAGTACCTTGCTCAAGGGTACAACAGCAGTGTCCCCCTGGGAATTGAACCTGCAACCTCTGAGTTACAAGCCCAGCTCCCTAACCATTACACTACACTGCCAGCCAGCTCCAGATTTAAAGCTTGTAATCTCACTAATATCCACACAGTTCTCCTGATTAAACTGGAGAGCTCTGGTTAGGCATTTCTGATATTAACAGTGCTGATGTAAGATAGAATAGAGGCTGCTGTAGATTAAAAGAGTTACACGGAGAGAAGTGGAACAGCCAAACAGGCTAGAGCGGGAAAACATGCAGCGCTGTCTCCATGGAAACACACCGCACTGTCTGCGCATTTGAGATGCTTTTATGAGCCCCCTATCGAAGAGCCCACAAGGAACTGGCTCTTCAACAACAAGCAACACTGAGCCCTGTTAGCAGGTTGCATCCCTGTTTGCACACAGCTGTCTGAGGCCTGCTGGTCACATCCCTGTTTCCACACACCTGTCTGAGCCCTGCTGGTCGCATCTCCGTTTACACACAGCTGTCTGACAGGCAACAGGCTTAGTTATTGATTGACAGAGCTCTCTTTTCTATGATAGTATCTCCCCCCCATTCATTATATTCTGTTAGGCTGCTGATTCAATCAAACCACAGAGCTGCTTCTCACAGCTCCAGCATGTGAGGGAATGGTACTGGTACTGTACAGACATGTTGTATATGGAATTGAGTTCCACTTTATTGCATGTACTGCTTTTGTTTTCTTTTTTTCCTTTCTCTTTTTTTTCTGGGCCCAATGCTCAATGTGATTTTTCGCTCTTAAAATATTTTATTATATTTTAAATCTGTGAACATTAACTTCTACATTCTTTGATCATCAAAAAATTTCAAAATGGATGGTCTGATAAATAAACATAATTTAGCTTCAATTAAAATCGCACAACGAATGAACAGACAAGTACACCCAAATCAAGAAAATAAAGACAATGATGCAGGAAGGATTAAGCAGGAGTGCACGTGCCTCAATCTTAGTCTACAAGCAGGCAGCGCTAAAACAGTAGTCAACGTCATTTCGATTTCCCACAAAGGGATTCTGTATCAGCAGAAAGAACACTCTTAAAGCTGGGCAGCGGGAGCCATTCAGTGCTGAACCTCTTCTGTGGTCCAGCCCAGTTGTGTCCAGTCCAGTCCAGTGGTTTTTCTAAGGGGTGCTGCACCCCACGTTATTACCAGGCCTGACTTTGGGACTCTCCCCCCTGCAGAAGCGCACGGTTCAGAAAGACCAGGCCCAGAAGCCCAAACCCAAACGGGAATCGGACGTGGTGAGGGAGCGGATCATCCGCCGCGCCGCTCTGGAGTTCCAGGACGGGATGTACGGTATCCTGCTGAGACACGCCGAGGAACGAACCCCTGCTCTACCGCGAAATGACATCAGAGAGACCTGCTCGAAAAACCTAATTCAATTAGACAGATCTGCTGGAAAAAGCGAATTGCATTAAGAGAAGGCCCTGCTTTAAAACTGTATTACAGCAGAGGCAGAGAAACCTGCTTCTAAACCTAAGTGCATCAGAGGGACTTGCTTTAAAACTGTACAACGACTGCGAGGGCTGCTTTAAAAAGGGATTTTTAAAGTACACACGCACTCTCGTTTTTTAATAAGAGTGTATGTGTACACTAACATAGAATGTGACGGGAATGTTGCTGTGGAAAAGCCCTGTTGTTTGGATAGTTTCTGTGTTTTTATTGGAGGGACATCTTTTTTTGCTGTGAATATGAGGTGACTGTGAAGAAAGCTTTTTTCTGACAAAAATCAATTGGACAAAACATTCAATGTGTGGGGGGGGGTATACATTGATATAGTATGTTAACATGCACGTTAGCACCTTGACACCTTGACTACCTCAGCCAACCTGGGCATCGGGATCCCCATGCTAGCCAGCAACTTCATCTCGCCTGACATCACCGTCCACCTGCAGAGTGAGAATGGCATTCTGGGACTGGTAAGCTCATTGTAGCATTGTGATGTCATACATTTTGTTCACGAATGATGTCAACTCCTACGGCTTGGTGCAGTGTGTGATGATGTCACCTTGCATCCTTTGGCACAGTAAATGATGTCATCATTTTGTACTAAATGGCCCAGTGAATGATGATGTCGTCTAGTACCGGTTGGTGTGGTGTGGCCTTCTCGTACGTGCTTGTCCAGTGAACAGTGTAAGCTCGTATGGGTACGCGGCGAGTGATGATGTCATCACAGGGCTTCTCTATGTCTTTCAGGGTCCGTACCCCACTGAGGACGAGGTGGACGCTGACCTCATCAATGCAGGTAGGTTTCCCATTTTCAGAAGCTGGGTCATCTGCACTAGAGATGTCTAGAGATGCTGGGAAGACTCCCCACGTGCGGCAGGCCTTATGCACTATATTAAAAATGCACTCACTTCACATCTCTGTTTTGTGTGAAATATTTAATCATTTACATTTACATTGTAAGCATTTAGCAGATGCTCTTATCCAGAGCGACTTACAAGATGTGCATTAATACATTGTATGATCAATCATTGTTCGCGCAACATTGTTGTTGGTAGCTGCATACCATACCTGTCACACCTGGAAGGAAAGGGTTAGTACATTTTTTATATTATAAAAAAATGTAATAGGAAGTTTTCAACAAGTATACATATGCAAAAAACTAGAATAAACATATAGGCAGTGGTGATGACAATTGGCTAGATATGCAGAAGATTGCAAGTGATTCCGTGGTCCTGACCAAGTGCGGAAGATGATTCCACCACTGAGGGGTCAGGGCAGAGAAGAGGCGAGACCGCGCGGATCGCCTGCCGGGCGCCCAGAGGGATGGTACAGTCAGTTTGCCAGAGGAGGTGGAGCGGAGGGGTCTGGCTGGGGTGTAGCATGTGATTAGTGTCTGGAGATAAGGGGGAGCAGTTTCTCTAGCAGCTTGACAAGCTAATAATTATAATTGTGGATGAACACCTCCGTGCGATGTGTGTGCACTGAATGAATAATCACACACCTCACCGGTCTGTGCCTCTGACCAATGGGAACTACCTCTGCAAAAATGAAACATTTACATCTTCTCCTTCAATCAATGACCTCTATATGGTGTTGTATGTATCAGCGATGTACAGGAAATAAAAGAAAGTGGAACTTATCCCACTGGCACACTTTACACATCCTAATGCACTTTATTACTGTTGACCCAGCGGAGTGATACTGCCTCTCTGACTTTAATCTCATAGTCATAACCCCCCCCCCCCCGCAGGTAAAGAAACGGTCACTGTGCTTCCCGGGGCCTCCTACTTCTCCAGTGACGAGTCCTTCGCCATGATCAGGGGGTAAGTGGGCAGGGATGAGGTATTTCTATATAATATACGCCATTTAGCAGACGCTTTTATCCAAAACGACTTACAGTAGTGAATGCATACATTTTCAGTATATGTGGCCCCAGTGGGGATTGAACCCACAACCTAAGCGTTGCCCACGCCGTGCTCTACCAACTGAGCTACAGAGAACCACAATATATGATATGGGGGTAAGAGCAGCGATGGGGTATTTCTGTCTTTTTCTCTGATTTTCATTACTTTGTTTTGCTTGAACGGCAGTTATTTTTAGACCGAACACATTTTTGTTGCTGTTTTTTCAGCTTCATTAAACACCGCGCCATTGTTTTGGTGTTGCCATGATGTTCCTGTTGATTCATTTGTGTACGGGGTAGAAAGATGGAATGGAGCGATAGTGTGTAGAGATGTGGTGCTTTGTCCGTTAACCCAAAAACCATAACAAACATGCAAAGGATGAGAAAAATTATTGAAACGATAGTGCACTATGCATCTATGAAAGGCGTGTGACAAAATAATAATAATGTATTCAATAACAATGTGCACATTACTCAAAATCAGGTTTAATTTCTCTATACAAAATGTCTTACCCAGAGACAAAGAAAATATATATATTTGTTATATTTTGGGGGAAAATAGGGGACAAACTTAATAATGTATGCTCAGTCGCTTCAATTATAAGCTCCTACAAGAAAGGAGTGACGAGCCAAACGAAGTTAGCATCTCAATACGTTACATCGTAGTCAAATTAAGGAGCTGCTATGCGAACCATTTTTTTCATCGATGGTCTGAAAATGTAAATGTAAAAATGGTACCTCCACTTTCCGATTTAAATAAGAAATAAAAATGATACTTTGACATGATGCATGGTTATTTCTAGAATATTTTATTGGATATAGCAAAGCTAACAGCCTATTAGCTATATTTCTAATGGTGAAGGTAGAAAGGTAGAATAGAGTGAAGGTGTCTGCCTGCTGTTTGAGATTGTCAGAGCGGCAAGCCTACCGTGGCTTTGACTGGATCAATTTCAGCACTCCCACGTGCAGGGCAGTTCGTTGTCGTGCTCTCCCATTCAATTTGTCTGGCAGGTTTGCTGCACGATGTAAACAGGGGTGGAAAGCAGTAACTACCTGCCAGACCGTGACTGCACATGTGTTAGAGGGACCTTTCCATCGTGGGGTGGGGGGACTCTGCTGTCTGGTCTCACCTGATGGTCGTTTTCATACTAACCGATTCCTCCCCAGGATTCATGGTCTTTAAAAATCGATGAGAACTGATTTAAGACTTTAACTGAGGCTGTGACTCAGGGTTATGTCTCACTGTATAAGGACTGTGTCTCACTTCCTCTCCCTCTCCCTCCTCTGTCTCCAGGGGTCACATTGACCTGACGATGCTGGGGGCCATGCAGGTGTCGAGATATGGAGACCTGGCTAACTGGATGATCCCGGTGAGAGGCCACCTCGCCTGCATTAACATCAATGTTAGCATTAGCATAGGAGTGTTAGCATGATTGTTAGCATGTCTGTTAGCATGAGAATTAGCATGCGTGTTAGACTTCATGCAAGTAGGATCATCACACTCTTGACTGGTGGCTCAGATCTCTTTCAGGAGTGTAAAGGGCCATTCACACCGTGACCAATATCTATAACAATAACTAGGATTCTAGTGTGTAGGAGGCCATAGGGAAGTCCTGAGAATAAATGGTGAGGATGTTACTTGCTGTGTAACTTAAATGAATAATCAATAACTTAGCTATCTATCTATCTACTGTGTGTAGCTATTGTATTGGTCGGTACCAAGCTAAAAAAAGAGTCCAGTTAAACTAACTGAAATGACAATATGTGTATTCTGTGTTTCTAGTCAACAAAGAGGGGAGACAACACCACTTAAATATAAACTTGAGCCTTTATTTCCATTCACATTACTGGTTTCTCACTGTTCCTCCTTCTGGCAAAAGACATCTTGTACCACTACCACACTGACTACTCCTTCTTGTTGCAAATATAAGCAACCGCTAGCTTTTGATTGACATGTGTAGCATAACAGTATTCTTGGTGTGAACGCTAGCCAGTGATTTATAGTTGTTGTTGTAGGCATAGTTATCAGCCGCGGTGTGAACGGGCCTTAAAGCTCTCACTGCAGGTCCCTCACGGGATCAAGGAGTTGTGGGTTTGGAAACCGTGCCAGCACATTGCACTTTTCTGACTTACCGTTACATCAGTGTAACATACAGTGCATGCCGTTGGCTGTGTTTGCGGTAATCAAGAATTCCATTCTGGTTGCCGTACATGAAGTTGACTGGCATGAAGCGTGACTGCACAGCTTATACAATTCCCTTATATAATTTTACACCACTCAGAATTCTTCAAATATCATTAAGCGCCCTGCCCCCTCCCCCCATACCCAGCTCCTCCCCCTAGTCCTGAAGAAAGGACGAGAATGAGAAAAGGAAAAGAGACAGAGCGAGAGAGAGAGAGAGAGGGAGAGTGAATGAGAGATAGACTATAAAAATAATATTCCTTGAACACCCTTATCTCCCCCTGCCTTGTTTAACTGACAGAATGTGCCATTCTGTGAAATTGAGGGAAATAAGTGATTTGTTGCCATGGAATCGCTCTGGCAGGAAAAGCAGTTCATTGTCTAAGTTGCTCTTTCCTGCAAACCACATTTTTTTCTCTAATCGTTTCTGCCTTGAGAAGCCCATGTTACATGAAGCAATTCACATGCAACCTGTACCACTACCAATGGAGTTTATCTTAGAGAGAGAGAGAGAGCTTTTTCTATCCAATGCAATTTGTATCACACCCCAAACTCACACGCAATCCGCCTACTGCAGTTTGCATTACCCGTGAAACGCACGATGCGAGCCCGTCAAGCTTTACCGATATAATGATTTTTGACATATAAATGACAAATCAAATGCTGTTTCAATTTGCAGATTTTAAGCTCTATCCAGTCACGTTTTAGACACCACGTGTTCTTGATGTGGACGATGTGTGTAAGGCTTCACGTGGGCAATGGACAGCGTCTAAAGTTTAAAGCATGTACTGTCCAAGAACAAATAAAGATTGTCAAACCGCATTGTCCTTTTAGCGCTCTGGTTTACCAACTGCCAATGGTGTGAAAACAGAACAGCAGTATGAAGAAGAGAGAGAGAAAGAGAGAGCAGAACTGTACTCCAGATTATCGTTCCCTGCTTGAATGAGTGCAGAATATAGTGCAGAGCATGAGAGAGGCAGTGACAGGGTTAAACCCAGAGGTATGCTGGGAAATCTGGGGTGGCTTTGTGTACAGCACTGATGGGCTCTTGGCTCAGCTTTCAAAGACAACCCAAATTATTCCACATGAAACGTTCTGCGGGCAACAAAACCTCTCCAGTTTCCCCTGCATATACTTTCATGAGCCTGTCAGCATCTGACAAGTGCAATATTCAACATGTTCATTACGGATTCCATACTGTGTGTGTGTGTGTGTGTGTGTGTGTGTGTGTGTGTGTGTGTGTGTGTGTGTGTGTGTGCACGCACTTGCATATATGCAAGCCTTTGTTTATATATGTGAGTGTGTGTGTGTGTGTGTGTGTGTGTGTGTGTGTGTGTGAATGTGTGTGTGCGTGTGCGTGTGCATACAAGCATATGTGTGTGTCTGTGTGTGTATGTGTATGTGTGTGTGTGTGAGCGTGTGTGCGCGTGCATGTTTATGTGTGTGTGTGTGTGTGTGTGGGAGTGAGATTTAGTCACATAAATGTGCTGTCCAGGTCTGGGAAAGCAAATGCATACAGATGGGTGAAATTCATATTTATAAAATGATCAGACAGACTGGCCAGGTGGAGACAGTAATTATTCCAGACTCATCCATCTGTAAATGAAAGACGACGCGTTTAAAGCCCTTTACCTTTTTTATAACATGTTTTTTTTACATTACATTACATTACATTATAGGCATTTAGCAGACGCTCTTATCCAGAGCGACTTACACAGTTTTACATTTCTTTACAATCCATTTATACAGCTGGATATTAACTGAAGCAATTCAGGTTAAGTACCTTGCTCAAGGGTACAACGGCAGTGCCCCCACCTGGGGATTGAACCTGCAACCTTAACGTTACAAGCCCAGCTCCCTAACCATTACACTACACTGCCTGCCTAATTGAAAATCTTTCAATTTTTTATTCAAACTAGAGTTCCGAATAGCGTGTTCTCAGTGAAAGCATACCACCACAGCGATAAAGTGGCAATATACTTTTTTAAATTGGCAAATTCCATATTTTACCTTAATCGCAAAGTTGGATAAGCGATCCAATGAGCGACGCCTGTGAGATCGCAGCTGATCACTCACCGAAGATGTCGAACAATCCTCCCAGCATGACATTGCGGAAAGAGGGGGGCGTGGTCAGTGGCATCACAGCACCAGAGATGTTTATGTGTTTACAATGTGCTGATTGAAGATTATCACTGAGCACTAAGTTCCTGTGCAAATATGGTCAGGGAATTCACGAATCCATGATCGGTGCTTTCCGTACATGTTTCGCACCCAACTGCTCCTTCCAAATACCGTGCTGGGTGCATTGTGTTGTGTTGTGTGCGAATGTTATGTAATGTTTCACCTGGGTTTAATTTAGCACTGCCATGAAAACACTTCTCAGATACCTCATGAGCCTATTATTAGGACTATTTGTTTTTGTTTTTCTCTGTATCCCACCATTTTCCAGGAGTTCATCTCGACTGCCTTTTAAGGGGTCAGGGAATAATTTTCCAGTTTCCCACATTGGCTCCAATGGTTTTCTGGTTTTTTGATTCCCTCTGGAAAATGCCAATTGTGAAGCGCTGTGTGACAGCGTAGTGTGTTTGTAAATGGCGCTATACAAAAATAAAGATTGATTGATTGAGATTGATACCTCTAATGCACTGTGCGCACGTGTTCCATACGTGTCCCGCGTACGCTGTGGATTGGTCATGTGACATGTCATGCCACCCACAGGGGAAGATGGTGAAGGGGATGGGCGGGGCTATGGACCTGGTGGCCAGCGCTGGAACCAAAGTGGTCGTCACCATGGAGCACTCTGCCAAGGTAAACAACTCAATGATGTTTTTTGTTAAATGAGAAACGGTCTCACAACAAAGCTTGTTGGCATGGCACCCGAGGCAGTGTAGTATAATGGTTAGGGAACTGGGCTTGTAACGTCGAGGTCACGGGTTCGATTCCCGGCTGTGGCACTGCCGTCGTGTTCTCGAGCCAGGTACTGAACCTGATTTTGGCAAAAATATCCAGCTGTGTGTAAAAGCTCTGGATGAAAGTGTCTGCTAAATGTAACTGTAAATGCTTCACAGTGGCGCCGGGGGGGGGCAGGTGCATGGCAACCAAGTGAGGATGGGAACACTGACTGAACATTCAATTAAAGGGGACCGAGATCTGATCTAAGGGTTTGTATAATATGCACAGTCAGGTCGGGGGATGGCTCTGTGTGCCACTCGCTCTGCGTGCCACTCTTCACCATGTGCGTTTGAGCCTGTCTTAGCTATGCTGATGCTTTAATACCTCTCTCTTGCCTTGTTTGTTTCGGGAGCTTTCTTTTGCTTTGGTTACCTGAGCGTGGGTGGATATGAGCCATTGAGGCTTTAATGTTCAGACTTTCTGTGAGAAAAGGTAAGTAATGGTCAGATAAGGTTTTTCAGAGATAAGGATTAATTGCTGTCTGACTGGGGGTGCTAATTAGGTTCACCCTGTCCTGTGTGAAGATGAATGCCGCTGTGGCCAGACGCTGATAAAGACTCAGAGTGAGGTCTGGATCACTAGCGATGGCTGCATCCTCATCTACACGACATCCCACTGCGTCCTATTGCATTACGCTACGTCGCATTATATCACACTACATCACACCACATCACATTACATTACTCTATATCACATCACATTACATTACTCTACATCACACCACATCACATCACATTACTCTACATCACACCACATCACATTACATTACTCTATATCACACCACAGCACATTACATTACTCTACATCACACCACATCACATTACATTACTCTACATCACACCACATCACATTACATTACTCTATATCACACCACATCACATTACATTACTCTATATCACATTACATCACATTACATTACTCTATATCACACCACATTACATTACTCTATATCACACCACATCACATTACATTACTCTATATCACATTACATCACATTACATTACTCTATATCACATTACATCACATTACATTACTCTACATCACACCACATCACATTACATTACTCTATATCACACCACATCACATTACATTACTCTATATCACATTACATTACTCTACATCACACCACATCACATTACATTACTCTATATCACACCACATCACATTACATTACTCTATATCACACCACGTCACATTATATTACTCTATATCACACCACATCACATTACATTACATTACATTACTATCACACCACATCACATTACATTACTCTACATCACACCACATCACATTCATTACTCTATATCACACCACAGCACATTACATTACTCTACATCACACCACATCACATTACTCTACATCACACCACATCACATTACATTACTCTACATCACACCACATCACATTACATTACTCTACATCACACCACATCACATTACATTACTCTATATCACACCACATCACATTACATTACTCTACATCACACCACATCACATTACATTACTCTACATCACACCACATCACATTACATTACTCTACATCACACCACATCACATTACATTACTCTACATCACACCACATCACATTACATTACTCTACATCACACCACATCACATTACATTACTCTACATCACACCACATCACATTACATTACTCATCACACCACATCACATTACATTCTCTACATCACACCACATCACATTACATTACTCTACATCACACCACACATTACATTACTCTATATCACACCACATCACATTACATTACTCTATATCACACCACATCACATTACATTACTCCACATTACATTACTCTACATCACACCACATCACATTACATTACTCTATATCACACCACATCACATTACATTACTCTATATCACACCACGTCACATTATATTACTCTATATCACACCACATCACATTACATTACTCTATATCACATCACATTACATTACTCTACATCACACCACATCACATTACATTACTCTACATCACACCACATCACATTACATTACTCTATATCACACCACAGCACATTACATTACTCTACATCACACCACATCACATTACATTACTCTACATCACACCACATCACATTACATTACTCTACATCACACCACATCACATTACATTACTCTATATCACACCACATCACATTACATTACTCTACATCACACCACATCACATTACATTACTCTACATCACACCACAGCACATTACATTACTCTATATCACACCACATCACATCACATTACATTACTCTACATCACACCACATCACATTACATTACTCTACATCACACCACAGCACATTGCATTACTCTACATCACACCACATCACATTACATTACTCTACATCACACCACATCACATTACATTACTCTACATCACACCACATCACATTACATTACTCTACATCACAGTACATCACATTACATTACTCTACATCACACCACATCCTAATACATCCCATTACATTGCTGTATGTCACACTACATTAAACTGCATCGCACGTCATACTACATCACATTGCATTATACTACATCCCACTCCATCCCACTACATCACATTCCATGACACTAAATCACATTCCATCACTCTACATCACATTGCATCACACTACATGTCATTACATGACATTGCATCCCATTACGTCACACTGCATAAGATTATATCACACTATATAAAATGACATCACACTACATTGCACAACATCACGCTCCATCACATTACAGGAGGGGCATGGCTGGCTGACCAGTCGTTAAGCACCACCTCTTTGCTTTCAGGGAGGCAAACACAAGATCTTGGAGACGTGCAACCTGCCACTGACGGGGAAACAGTGTGTGGACCGCATCATAACCGAGAAGGTGAGGCCTCTGCATGTTTTAGCTGAACTCGGAGCAATGTTTTTGGAGAAACCCTCAAAAAAGGCCAAACCTACCCGTCACTATTGATGCTATTGTGCAGATCAGCCAGAGCAGAGCAGACTTTATGAAATGAGTGCATGTGTATGCGTGTCTCCGAGTAGACTGAAAGTCTGACGTGTGACTTTGCATCCCACACCCTCCATACACATGCTAATACACCCTCCATAACACTACCACACCCTCCATACACATGCTAATACACCCTCCATAACACTACCACACCCTCCATACACATGCTAATACACCCTCCATAACACTACCACACCCTCCATACACATGCTAATACACCCTCCATAACACTACCACACCCTCCTTACACATGCTAATACACCCTCCATAACACTACCACACCCTCCATACACACTACCACACCCTCCATACACACTACCACACCCTCCATTCACAGTACTACCACACCCTCCCCTCCACCACACACTGCTACTCCCTCCATCGTGAGCATGGGGCTGCGGTCAGCAGCAGTCGGCTCTGTCCTCTATTTGTTATCATTCTGATTGGCTAACCGCGGAGGAATCCTGGGAGGGGCCCCAGACCCAAGACCCGGCGCGTGGAGACGACACGCAGTAACAACCGCGCGGTGCAGGCGTTACTCGCCTGCTGAATAACACTGAAATATTGATATCTGATACTTAAATTCCCTTAAAGGTAAGGGAAACATGCAGAACATGGGTGTTTGAGATTATGCAGAGACTTGGCTGAGGTTTCTCGTTAAATATATACATATAAATGTCTCTTTGCAGTCATTCACAAAAGCAAATCTTTTTTTTTGGTACATTTTAATACATTTTTTTGTATTTTTGACTGGGGTTGAGGACCAGACTGAACCACTGAACTATGCCAAATAAATAAATGAATGGCAATGCATTACCCATCATGCAGTTCTGCGAAACAGGGCAGCGCATCAGGCCACCCTCAGATACTCCTTTCCCAGATTTTTAAAAGCACAATTAAAACTCCCAAATGGATCCGAAGAACACTTCTGCCATATGATGGTAACTGCCAGCATCTCATGTGACCGGAAAGCAAAATTGAATCTTTTTTAAAGATAAATAAATGAGTTAAAATTTGTATTAAGCCCAGGAAACAGTGGCATTGGAAAGGATGGAAATGAGTAAATGTGATCGCATAGATTATTACCTCCGTGCTCACAGAGGGAAACCGTGCTGCTTTAGGGAGCTCTAACTGCACACATGGTTGCATGTGGCCCCAGCTCCAGAACAGCACATGTGCTCCTACAGAGGCGACATCAGGTCTGTCATTGTTGAATTTATATAAAGCAATAATCCTGCACTCCAAACGACAGGAAGCCTTTATTTATAAGAAGACGCATACTCCATTGTTATATTCGGCAGTGTTTCAAAGATAAAGCAATCATTTCCCCTTGATGCATCTTTGGAGACTACCCTGTGTTGATTGTTACCATAGAACTGTATATATTTTCAAATGTGATATTCCCTCTTTTTGTGTGAAGCTAAACCTTTCCCCCGTTAAAGCTTAAAAGCTTTAGAGGGTTGTGTAGATTGCCGCTGCGGAGTTTGGCATCGAGCGAGGGCTAATGTGCGTTCTTGTCTCTATCTCTGTCTCTGCCTCGTCTCTGTCGCAGGCCGTCTTCGACGTGGACAAACACAAAGGCCTCACCCTCATCGAGGTTTGGGAGGGGCTGACCCCAGACGACATCAGGGCATGCACGGGCACAGAGTTTGGGGTGAGTGTGGTCAGGGTGGGCAGAGGTGATATTAGAGTGTATATGGGCACAGAGTTTGGGGGGGGTGATATTAGAGTGTATACGGGCACAGAGTTTGGGGGTGTGATATTAGAGTGTATACGGGCACAGAGTTTGGGGGGTGATATTAGAGTGTATATGGGCACAGAGTTTGGGGGGGGTGATATTAGAGTGTATATGGGCACAGAGTTTGGGGGTGTGATATTAGAGTGTATACGGGCACAGAGTTTGGGGGTGTGATATTAGAGTGTATACGGGCACAGAGTTTGGGGGGTGTGATATTAGAGTGTATACGGGCACAGAGTTTGGGGGGTGTGATATTAGAGTGTATACGGGCACAGAGTTTTGGGTGTGATATTAGAGTGTATACGGGCACAGAGTTTGGGGGTGATATTAGAGTGTATACGGGCACAGAGTTTGGGGGGTGATATTAGAGTGTATACGGGCACAGAGTTTGGGGGGTGATATTAGAGTGTATACGGGCACAGAGTTTGGGGGGGGTGATATTAGAGTGTATATGGGCACAGAGTTTGGGGGGTGATATTAGAGTGTATATGGGCACAGAGTTTGGGGGGGTGATATTAGAGTGCATACGGGCACAGAGTTTGGGGGGTGTGATATTAGAGGGTATACGGGCACAGAGTTTGGGGGGGTGTGATATTAGAGGGTATACGGGCACAGAGTTTGGGGGGTGTGATATTGGAGTGTGTACGGGCACAGAGTTTGGGGGGGGGTGATATTAGAGTGTATATGGGCACAGTTTGGAGCATGCTGATCATTACTGCACATGTGTGTAAATTGATTGATTGATTGAATTTATTAGAAAGAATGTTAAAATACATATATAGCTTCACCCCATTTGGGCTGCGATACATCCATTAAAACCACTCTAACGAGGATAAAAACACAAAAAAGCCTTCCGGTTTATTTCCATTGTGGTCCTCTTTTAAATGAACACTTTGTTGTTCTTGTCAATCTTGTGTCATGCTTGCATTCTATCAAAATGTTCCGTCTGCACTTAGCTCCAGTGTCCTCTTGAGCAGATACATTAAAACTACAGTAGTTTGTCTTGTGAATATTTTGGACTGTGATATTTGTATCTAAAGGATTTCACATGCATTTTCTCTTTTGTTGTTGTTATTGTGGAACAGGTATCTCCAAACTTGAGACAGATGCAGCAGATATAAAATCAACCAATAGCCTTTTTAAAGACCAAGAGGCCTTTGTCCAACACAGCATGAAGGCCAGATGCTGACATTGCAGGATGCTCAAGTGTAATAATGAACAGCTTCTGTTAATGCTGTGTTATGCACACAAACAATACAACTCAGGTAGTATGTTTGACTGAAGAGAAGACCAGGCAGTTGAAGCATAATTTTGTAAGGATTTATTTGTATTGGTAATTGGTCTTTAGTTGCAAAATGTGAAGTTATTTTTCATGTTTCACTATAACCTAGGTGAAAAATGGCATTCATGTCTAAGCAAACATTTTTACAGAGACAGCACAAGGCCCAAAAAATAATGTATTCTGCTCATGCCAGTGGCCAACGTCGCATAAAAAAGGGCCAAATGTGATTTTCGATTGATGGCAATCACTGTAAAACCTGGTGTGACTCTAGCACTACCTGTGGAACCAGCTGTCTGACATGACCCGAGGAAGTAGCGAAAGGTGAAGGATATGTGTGTGTGTGTGTGTGTGTGTGAATACCTTTCCAGACAGACTGAACTAATTTACTTTATTTGATGTGTGAAATGAATACTTGCTATGTACTATGCAGTGAAATGTGATTCTGGTGATATCAGCCCCTGTAAATGTGATTGAGTTCTCAGGAATAAATATATTATGGAATGGGAAATAATTGTCCCCTTTGCGTTTATGCAATTATAACATGACGAAGATCATGTGTCGTGGTTGAGATGTAAATCACCTGTGGATGGGGAAGGTGCTGTCCAAAATGAATGCAGGAGAAGACGGAGAAAAGCAACTGAATGAAGTGGCGACAGATACAGCTCGAACAGAGAGCGAGAGCTGAAGTGTTGCCACAGATATTCTATTTGCTGGCCAGATATGCAGCTGTTACTGCTCTGCACTTTCTTGCGTGGGAGAAGTCAACTATTCCCTTGTGCGAATGTGTGAATAAAGTCATTCCTAACTGCAAGATGTGGGGCTCGCTCAAATCACTTTCATCACTTCACCAGCTTGGAAACACCACTCATTTCTGCACAACGAACATTTGTATTTTTAACAACCAAGTGTAAATTAGTGACCTATAGGCTATAACTGATCTTTTAGTGCGAATATTACATGTGAATAAATAAATAAAAATGGGGTAGTTTGTATAACCTGAGAAACGAATAGCTATTGATATCCTACACAAAGATGTTTATTGATTTAATATGCTTTTTTACAATTTGTGGGATTTACCGCCCCAGCGAAGAGCAACAGCAGTAATGTGCAGTGTAATAATGTTGGAATTGGTTTCAGATGAAAAAGCCACCGATCTATTACTGCAATTGGCGGCTTCCTCTGCCCAGTAGCTGGAGGGCAGCTGACGGCCCCGCCCCCAGGGAAGAACGAATATTCTGCAAATAAACTTACAAAATAACAGCACAATGACGGAATGAAGAGCAGCTGTAGAATGATGGCGGATTCCCAGGCTAATAACTAAGGCGTCAAACCAATCCGAGCTAATAACTAACGCATAAAACCTATTCCAAGCTAATAACGTATCAAACCAATGTCCCAGAACAGATGGAAACTACAAGACACCGGCCTACAGAGACACTGGAGTTACAGTATATATATATATATATATTTTATGTGCTTCATATATTTAATTTTATTCTGAAGATATTATGCAGGGACCAAGGTGAGGCCGTCTGTATTCATAATTCACAAACTCAATCATAGATGCTGCAGCAGGATACAAATCATGACAAATGATGATTAGACGTATCTGAGATCTCATCACAAAGGAAATTATATACAGTACGCATGTGCAGGACTAATGGACTGCATAGTAGGGCCAGAGCTGCAGTCAATAAAAACACTGGCGGGGAATCATGTCTCAGTACTATTCGGTCATTTAGAACAGACGAATTCACAAAGCCCATTAATAATCGATTTGTCTTAAAACGGTGTGTTCTCCTGGCAACAATATTGGCCAAAAATGCTCCACTACGTATCACTCGTTAAAGAGAATTATATAGCACATTACAATACACTATAGTGTCGTTAGCACTATGCCGAAAACCAGAAACAACAAATCAGCACCAGCCTTGTGGACAGCTCCAGAAAAAGACAGGTAGCTTACTGTAGACCGGCCGTTTGCAAAGCTGGTGTTGGTGATTTTGCTAAAGTAAATCATTCTTGTTCGGGTGAACTTGAAACAATCCACTGCAAACCCCTAAAAGGCGGTAAAGAATACATTCATAAAAACAAGTCCTGTTGCGACTGAGTTTTTTTAACAATTCGATATTAAAATAAAAGGATACACCGTCAAATGCGTAAACGTATCCTATCGTTTGCAGAATATGCTAAAAAATAAATTGTGGAGCCTACTGTTTGGGGTCTTGTAATCTGGAATATCTCGATTTTCTCTCAGCCATTTAAAATGCCTCTGTGATCATACACCACTTTGAAAATGCTTGTGATGTCTATCGTTATCTTGTGACAGTGGTTAAAATGAATTGCAAGGTTTGCTGCATTAATTTAAATCTTTAAAAGTGTTCCTTCCATGTATACCTTACAATCTATTTGGCTCAATGTTACTCATCAATATCTGGAGGGTGTGTCCATTCGGAAGGTTACTCATTCACTGCTTAAGCATTATGATGTAAATATAATGATCAATCTCGTCATTAATCATCTAGATCATTACAAGGTGGAGATTGTAATTAATAACCTAAATGTTCATCTAAATGTGGTGGCCATAGAGACGCCTGGTGGACAATCAGTAGAATGCATCTTGAGAAACAAGTTGCTTTAATAGGGATTTTTACTTTCAGTTCATATCCAAGATATACATTTCAAAATACATTTATGCATTTTGGCCACTTTCCTCCTAAATATAATATATTGCAAATACACCTTTTGGCAAGGCTTACACTATAAACACCATAAAACAAATACAAGCAGCATGCATATGCCATTTAACACGAGAAACTCATGATACTACCTATTACACAAAGAAAGGTTGGTTTCATGCGCTCCACATTCCTATTCCATAAATCATCAAAGACAACTTTTTAAATGTTTATACCAGTATTTTACCAGTAGGGCCATTATAGCGATAATTATTGTTAGAATGTTAAAGCGAAACTATTCATATGCTCAACTTGAATACATCTTTGTGGGTGTGGTGCGCTCGAGGTGGCTATTTCTCTCTCTCTCTCTCTCTCTCTCTCTCTCTCTCTCTCTCTCTCTCTCTCTCTCTCTCTCTCTCTCTCTCTCTCTCTTTCTCCCCCTCTCTCGTGCTTGGCGAGTGGGGCGTTTCGCAGAAGACCGTAGCGGCGCACACGAGGCGAGCACTGGCGGCGCGAGATGGCTTCATGTGAAGGAAAGCACGAGCTCAGGTTGGCGGACTGGATGGCCAGTTTACCGGAGCACATGCACAGCATGCCTCTCACAAGTCTAGCCATACCGGGTGAGTAGCCTACCCTCCCGTATACGGGCCAGAATCGGAGTATTTAAAACTTAATAGCAGCTAGCTTTTTAATGCATGGTATTTCGGCGTGTCTGATTGTTCAGCGTAGGCTTTCAGATTCTTGACTGAGAGTTAATATCGGTATTTTGAAAAATCCAATTTGATCAGAATGAGGTCCGTGGCAGCCACGCGCACAGATTAAACACATGCTTGATAGTAAGCTAGTGGCTTTACAAAATGAACCAGAGATTCAGATAAATTTTCCCCATCAAGCAGTGACAATTTTTAGCCGTGACATTTAATATGAATTGGAGGTGGGCATGCGGACTAGAAATTAAATATGCAATGGGTGTGTCACTTAAAGATGTGAGCAGCAGATCAGGGATGTCTTGCTCCACTGGCACAACATAATTAATGTGATTCGTTGAACGCGCCCAAAACGTGTCTGACCGTTCTCATTTTGGGGGTTTGAGATTTTCAGCTGGGGTTATACCCGAATCAAAGATTAAATGTTTCTTGCTCACAGTGGGGTGGGCAGGTGGAGACCGGGTGAAGTTTCTTGCTCACAGTGGGGTCGGCAGGTGGAGAAAAGCTTGGGTTCTATACACTAAATAAACGCAGCTACTGTATACAAAAGAGAGAGCGCAACAATTATACCACCAGCCATGTAAGAATGAAACCTCAAAACATCCAAGATGTAAAATAAAATAGCACATTGATGAAAATCAGATTACATAGTAGAAGTTACATAGCCTGCTGACCTGAAACAACAACGAAAAACTCCTTGTACACCATACTCACAGAATTGGCCAAACTATTCCACCTGAGGATCTGGTCTCCTCCTCTGATAGACGTTCACACAGTGATTGGATCATTCAGATATGGCGAGTCCACCAACAAGGCACCCGATGGAGTTAAACAGCTGATATGAAGAACAGAAGCAGATGGAATAGAAAGAGGATGTCTGTGGTTTATCAATGGGAATATGGGGTTGGTAACATGAATAATTCTATTTGGGTAATGGATATGTTGATTGATATCAGTGGTGAGTGGCTCTATGCTAAGAGCTGGGAGTTGGCCGAGAAAAGCTCTGCTAACTCCTGGTGTACAAAATGGAATCTTCACAGTTGAGTGACAGTTCCAATAAAAACACAGCACGTAGTGTGATCTGGTTTTACCAGCGGTGCCCTGAAGCGGTAGTTGGAGATGTGGTTTTAGAATGCACAGGGACAGCTGCAGAATACTTCTCCTTCTGGGAGAGGAGCGCGAGTAAGAACCGCAGCTGCGGAGATAACCTAGGGCCAATCATTGGAGAATCTTGCTGATAGGGGCTGTTGATGTGACCCGCTGCACTGCCTGCTGGGTAATTTCACGTCTCTGACGGGAGGATTAAATCGGTGATGGCTATTTTTTTTACCGGCTTCTAATTAGTGGATCGACTTGTTGTCTAAAGTCATGGCTTAGCTAATGTATCAGAGCTTACACTCACACATGCGTGCGTATAATCAATATCCGAACATCACTGCCACAAAAATCATTGGAGTGGAGTTATTATGATGTGCGTGTGTGTGTATGTGTGTGTTGTAACTGTGTGAAGAGTCAGCCAATGGGGACAGAGCAAAAGAGTCAGCCAATGAGGACAGAGCAACAAACCCGGCCAGTAGGGCACAGCAACAGATCCCACCGTGCCTGTGTTAGAACCATATGCATGCCCTTACTCACCCTTACGGTTTGTGCTGTGATTGGGCAGCCATCCGGTGTCCTTCAGGTCACAATCAAACAGATATATATCAGTGTAGAGGGTGAAATGGTTCTTGTGAGCCAGGAAGGCCATACTGAGGCATGTAACCCCCCTCATCCAATCAGTATCTCTTCTCAACTTCCTCATCCAATCGGCTTCTCTCCTCAGTCTCGTCATCCAATCAGCCTTACTCCTGTGATTCCTCATCCAATCATCATCTCTCCCCTTTACTGGATAACAGCGTTGGCTTACTGCCTCTCTGCCGATTTCTCCGGTTTCACTTGAAAGTTTATTTGGGCTCTGCGCCCGCCTCCACACTCCCACCCACCCACCCACCCCCACACACACACACACACACGCATCTGATTTCTGGGGCATATTCAGACTCCTGTGAAAAGGAGCATATCAGGGCAATGAAATTCAGCACTGTGTGTTCTATTTCTGTCACGGCAGGATTGTGGGGCTATGCTGGTGGATCTGTGTTCTGTCCCGGCAGGTTTATGGGTCCATATTGGTGGGTCTGTGGGTTTGTCCAGGTGGGTCTGTGGTTCTGTCCAGGTGGATCTGTGGTTCATACTTTAAACCTTCACTAACCAGTAAAACTCCTGCAGATTACTAAAAAACACTCTTCACCAATATATCATTTTTTTAATACAATTGCCTGTTTTGTTTAGCAACATGTTTAGGTGAAAATTCTCAAAGATCTGCTAAACTGCTTTGAAATGTTACCAGCATCTAAAGAGTTAAAATATTTCAAACGCGTATTTTACTCATGCCTGGTTTTGTCCCAGTGGGGCTGTTGATCCGTGCAGGTGGGTGTGTGGGTACTTGCTGGCAGGTCTATGGTGCTGGCGGGTCTTTGTGCAAGTCTCTGTGGGCTGGCAGTGTAGTGTAATGGTTAGGGAGCTGGGCCTGAGGTTGCAGGTTAAATTCCCAGTTGGGGGCACTGCCATTGTACCCTTGAGCAAGGTACTTAACCTGAATTGCTTCAGTAAAAATATCCAGCTCTATAAATAGATTGTATGTAAAGAAATGTAAACTGCAAGTCGCTCTGGATAAGAGCGTCTGCTAAATGCCTAAAATGTCAATGTAAAATGTCTCTGTTGTCGGGAGTGAAGCGCGGAAAAATGTAGACTAAATCTTTCCGACCAGGGCTCTGATAGAGCAGCATGAGGAGCCTGTTGTACTCAGGGAGAGCTTCATTGAATGCAATGACGCCAGGGGCGTCCCGCGTAGTCCAGTGGTTACAATGTTCGACGCTGGCCACGGCGACCGGGGTTCGATTCCCCGTCGCGCCAGAGTCTGCTCTGGCCGGGAGTGCCACCGGCGGCGGCGATTGGCTGTCCGCCCCAGGGAGGGGGGAGGGAAGCCGACAGGATGTTCGCTGCGCACAGAAGTGGCTCTGGAGTACCGGGTTACGTTTTGCCGAAGAATGCCTGTCCGGTGGTCTGTTAAGCCTCATGAGCCTCAAGGACTATTTGTTTTCTGTTTTTCTCTGTATCTCACCATTTTCCAGGACTTCATCTCGACCGCCTTTTAAGGGATCAGGGAATAATTTTCCAGGTTCCCACATTGGCTCCAATGGTTTTCTGGTTTTTTTATCCCCTCTGGAAAATGCCAATTGTGAAGCGCTGTGTGACAACCTGTTTGTAAATGGCGCTATACAAAAATAAAGATTGATTGATTGATTGATTGATTGACGGCCTTGCGAGTGCCGTCTCGGCAGCGAACTCACATTACAAGGGGGGAGATCGACTTGAAAATAGCGGGTGTAATTGGCTACCAAATTGGGAGAAAATGGGAGGAAATCAGAAAGAAATTCTTAAAAGAATGCAATGACTCCTAATCGGCCCTAGTGGTGCGCGGCTCAACGAGCTGGGCGCTCCGCAGAACGATGCAGGTTTTGATTCTCCGGTTGGCCGTTTCTTCTCCTCGCGACTACAGTAGACGTACCCAGCATGCGGTCTGATCTGAAGTAGGGGACTCCGTGAAGGCCTGGGGGCCCTGCTTTGCAGTTTCACAGGAGCCTCTGAAGGTCCACATACCGGCACTGAGTCACCGTGGCAGCTGAGATTCGTAAAATCGGTCCCTCTGGTCTTGAATATTTAATTTTTCCCTCTGAGGGGAATAACAAAGCAGTGAAGATTATGTGAGTGTACAGATTCATGTTATGTGCAAATTAGACATTATATGTACAAAAAAACCACATCAGACAGAGGTACCTGTGCTGCTGTGTTGCCGTATCTAAATAGGTTCAACAGTTCAACTGACCCAGCGATGGCATTTGGTTGGAACCATAAGGAATGTCACTGGCTGGGCAAATGTGTAAAATGGGCACAGATTTAGAGTGATGTGCTATGATTTCATAAACCGTATGTAATATGACATGGGGTTTAGCCACTTGTTCTCAAGCTGCTCGCACGCTGCGCTGGAGGATTACTTCCATTGCTGCCATATCACATCATCGCATTTCATGCAGCTGCATTTCGTGAATGAGAAATGTGCCCCCAGTCTGTTAGTGGAGCCCCTCTACCGCTGCTGAAATCGCTGTATGTTAACGCTGTCACCATCGCGAGAGCAACAAACAAATCTGCCATGGCCACCGCTGCTGTAGTCCTACTACCACAGTTGCTACCGCTACAACTACAATAGCCGCTACTATGGGCACTGCTGCTGTTACCCCTACTGCTACCGCTGGCGTGGCTACTAATAACATTGCTAACGCGAACCGTAGCGTGACAACCTGCGACGCACGGAGCCAGAAAATGAAAACCTCTGTCCGCACAATATTTCTGCTGATGGCATATGTTTATTGCATATGTTGTAATTTCCTGGATAGATTAGCCACTAATTGCTGCAGCTGGCGAGGGTGAAACTGTGTGATGTTATCTGTTATTAGCCCGAGAGCTGGTGGCGGTGGAGGATGGGGGGGTCCTTAAGCTGTCCCCTGCTCGCATTGCGAAACACGCCGGGGGTGTGGGGGTGTAATCGCTCTCTGCCACGTTGGTTCACGTTGTATCTAATTGCTTTCTTATTTACTCCTGTCGCCCATCCTTTCTGCCAGTGTTCTGTCGCCGCGGAAACAGCCCGTGATTGATTAGCGACCGGGGCCCACAGCCTCGCTGCGGCCGCGCTGCGCTTTAAGCCTATGATTATTACGACGGGAGCGATTCCCTCATTGATCTTCTTTTAAAAATGTGCGATGTTCTGCCGGTCACAGCGTGGGTCGCACATCACAGCCATCCCTCTCCTGGCTGGGTTGGTACGCTCCTGGGGTTTGTTAAATAGGCAGCTGGAGGGCTGGGGGGTAGAGAATTACACTGAGAATGCATGAAATAGAATATGATTTGAGCTGGTTTCCTCTCTAATTGGGGGCATGACATTGTCTCTAACAGGTAGGGATCCTGGGGCACACTGCTATCTTGATGGGAACATGTGTTTGCTCAGACAGGATGTGCCCATCCCATTGATTGAAAGCAAGGATATTACACATTTTAAATATAGTCATTTGACTTTGTTTAGGTTTAAAAGTTGAGGGGGTCCACTGAGATGTTGTGTTAGTATTCAACCTCGGTCTGAGGTCGAATACGTTCACATTCGTCTCACCTGGGGGTGGGGGGGGTAACACAGCTGAGGTGGGCTACACAGTACAGGTCTCCATGGTTAATTCTTCTGACCACCAGAGGACAAATCTGCCTCGGGTTCTCTCTCTCTCTCTCTCTCTCTCTGTCTCTCTCTCTCTCTCTCTCTGTCTGTCTCTCTCTCTCTCTCTCTCTCTCTCTCTCTCTCTCTCTCTCTCTCTCTCTCTCTCTCTCTCTCTCTCTCTCTCTCTCTCTCTCTCTCTCTCTCTCTCTCTCTCTCTCTCTCTCTCTCTCTCTCTCTCTCTCTCTCTCTCTCTCTCTCTCTTTCTCTCAGGCAGCAGCACAGTTGGACTCCCCAAGGTCGTTTCGCTGCCGTGGGGATATTCAGAAAGCGTTAACTTCATCTGAAATGTACTGACCACTTATGCTTAAGATACATGATAATACATTGTGAAATTAGCCTAGGATGCTAATTTACAGGAAACCAAAGTGAAAGAGGATGCTAATGTACAGTGTTGTGGCGGTTTTACCACAGAATAGGTATGGGATTAAACCCAGAGACCTTGTACATTTCCAACTGCACATCAACGCAGAGTTCTCTGTGGTCTGATCCAGGAGCCTAGATGGGCCGAATGGCCTGTTCTCGTCATTATGTGTTCTTAAATCTTCAATCATTTTAATCTCAGGCAATTTAAATTTTCTGGAAATGTATCACTATTCCGTTTTAAACAGGAACACGGACACCCTGGCATAATGTCCCAGTTTCACCCTTACTTGTAGCTGGACAGAGTCACCCAGTGCAATGAATTTGTGTTAAATCTGTTTTTTAATCACAGAAATTATAGAAATTATAGGTCAGCCAGCATTGCTTTGCAGAGTAATTATATTGTTTGATTGCAGGAGCAGCAGCTTGGCTGGTTGTTTTAAACAGGGGGCAGAGCCTTCCAAAATCTCACCCCGGCGTTTTAAACGAATAACATCTGCTCGTCAGGACGTCTTCCAAAAATAAATGAAGGCTTTTTGTCTGTGAGGGTCACGGATGCAGCTCGGAATGAGCGTACCGCTACCCGGGTGCCCATTACGTACTCGTGGGATTGGTGGAAAATGGGAATCCAGGATCGAAATCGATGGACGGATATCTTTGGCCTTCAGGAATAAGGTTGATTTCATCCCCTTCCTCTGTTTATTAAAGAAACATCAATTACAGTGGCCGTTTATGATATTCTTTATTCTTTACGGGCGTGATGGGTTGTGGAATTGGGAGAGATTTGCTGCCGCGCTTCGAGGTCCTGGTGCTGCTCGTATCCACGATATTGAGTTCAGTGGAAGCTGCTCGATCTGAACCTTAACAGAGAAACTCACTGTTCTCCGCACTCACTGTTCTCCAGACTCACAGTAAAGGCTAATTGAAATATCAGAGCTGTTGCGATGAAAAAACCCCCAGTGCAAACAGAAGAGATGCACTAGCGAACCTTAGTGAAGGAGGAGGGAGGGATGTAGAGAGGGACTGGAGAGGTCAAACCCCCGTGTTTCTCTGACTGCTTTTAAACTGCATTTTACATCTTGGGCATTTGGCAGATGCTCTTATCCAGAGCGACTTACATAGTTTACATTTCTTTACATGCAATCCATTTATACAGCTGGATATTTTTTTACTGAAGCAATTCAGGGTAAGTACCTTGCTCAAGGGTACAATGGCAGTGCCCCCACCTGGGATTTGAACCTGCAACCTCTGAGTTACAAGCCCAGTTCCATAACCATTGCACTAAACTACCAGCCCCGCCCGCTCGTCTCTCACTGTGTTGGAGGTCACGGTGAAAGACGACGCTGCCGGGGACAGTGCCGTACGATTGGTCCGTCGGGAGACAGAGTGACAGAGGACACTCCTGTGGCGGAGCAGCAAATCGGCGCGTATGCTTGTCTCATGCGTAGCCTGTTCTGTGGGCCGAACTTTGTGTCTCCCCTGTCCAGCTCAGTGTGTTTCTGTTTAAGCGCACCGGCTCTCATTTGTTTGAAGCTCTTGCATCCCATTTCCCCACCCAAACTGTTAAAGGAAGAATTCATAACGAGCACAACAGAATGGGGAGGATTATGAGGATGCGATGCGGCTTTTCTCGGCTCCTGTGGTTTTCCAAATTGATTAAGAGCAGTGGAAGCGCCGGCTCTTACTGCAGTGACCGCACCCGTGGTCCAGAGTGACGTCCGACTGCGCCGGTGCCGACTGAGACGAGGAGCCCTCCGGGGTGATGCATAATCGGCCCCAGAGTCACCCACAGAGGTGTGGTTTCGGTCGGCAGGGTCTTCCCTGGCTCATCGCGCCAAACAGTGGTTCTATTCAATCGGAGGCTGTGTCTGCAGTCTGTCTCCTCTGGCACAGCGACTGCACAGCTCAGATGGTGGATTACAGTGTGATGAAGAAGCAGCGGCCGGCTGCACGCACTTTCGAGGACACATACGCTAGTCTACACACTGAGGAGTCGATAGAACACGTTTCAGCGAAGGGCATAAATCATAATCGGCGAATAAAGAAAATATCGGGATAAGAAGGATGATATTAGGATGGTGTTTTGAAAGGATGAGGATGTTTCAGAAACGCCAGTGGTTTGGTGTGACAGAGCAGTTGAGATCCCTGTAAAAATCTGCAACGGGTTATGCTAATCAAATATACTGTAATCAGTTTTCAAAAAGCAAAAACAATCATAAACATAGACACCGTGAAATATTTGGCGGTGATCTTTTTATTGGGAAGTAAATTAATCTAGGTGGTTTGTGGGGTTTATTTGTCAATATAGCAGTATATAAACACATGCTGTGCATGCTCTCTTAGCCAGCTTTGAAGGACTATATTCATATTTTGGCACCTATGTGTCAATGAGGGGGATGTAATTAAATAGCCAATACCCCAGTACCTTGTTTAAGAAGGTTAATGTCTTCATTGCAAATACATGTCTCAATATTGTACTGAGAGGCATTCATTATGCAACACATTTGTTTGGTTGCCAGATTTTCCCACGCATCGTACTTGGGTGCTAAGACATTCTAAGAGAGACTGGCTGAATGCAAACAGGCTCTGCATTGTGTAGACCGTTATGCACTGAAACATCTAAGGTGAAACATATTTCCCTCACACTTCCACACCCCAACTTCACCTTAGCCACTGTTACTTGTGAAACATCAGCAAGTTGAGCAGGCTCCATCACTGAAGCTACTGCCAAATGTGCCCCAACAGCCACTCCTCTTTCAAAGTCACGGAAATATCTTCCTCTAGCAATGGTAGCCAAAATAATGTGTCACTGGGCCTGCACAGCATTGTTATACATGACCCTAAGCATGATGGGATATTAATTGCTCAATTAACTCAGGAACCACAACTTTGTGGAAGCACCTGCTTTCAATATACTTTGTATCCCTCATTTACTCAAGTGTTTCCTTTATCTTGTCAGTTACCTGTATCTTGAACGGAAAAGTAGGGAGAACAAAGCAACTTATTTTTAATGTTGCAATTTTTTCATACATTGACTTGAAATGATCCATTATATGACAACCAGTTTAGGTTGTCGTTTCATAAAACACAGAAAACATAACTTATGTGGACAGGAACACAGACCAACCATTTTAAGGACAATCTCCTATCTTTGCAGTGACTTTGGTTTGAATCCATGCACTCCAACAGCCTTATTCAGGTCACCTGTCTTCTCTAGTGGGTTGAGCAATAAGACATATGCTGTATGAGTCAGTGCAGGGATCTCATTCCCTCTGTCTCAATATTCAGGTATCTTCATCTTACAGACGTTCCAGACCACCATTTTACAATATAATATATGCCATTTAGCAGACACTTTTATCCAAAGCCACTTACAGTAGTGAATGCATACATTTTTCGGTATATGTGGTCCTAGTTGGAATTGAACCCACAACCTAAGTGTTTCCAATGCTGTGCTCTACCTACTGAGCCACACAGAACCACACTGAGCCACACAGAACCAAGCTTAAAAAACATGTGTGCCACAGTTTAAAACGTATTTAATATGTGTTACAGTATTAAAGCAGTATTTTATGTTACGGTATTGTGGAAGGAAAAAAATGATCCTGTCTGTATGATGTTGAAATGCTGAGCAAATCTGTAATTGTTATATAGCCACAGTTCCTGATCTCTTAGACAAAAGGTTTTCGCACTGAAAGATCAAAGGACATCTGTCCCCACATGGCCTCTTCGCACCGCAGGGGGTAATCGCACGTTGGGGTCCGAGCTTTTACAACTGCAGCAATTTTCCATCCTGTTTTGCTGTTTGTGATGCCCTGTTCCTGTTTTAAACAAAGTTAACGCCCTGTTCCCTCCCCCTTTATTTGGTTCCCTCCCATTCCGGTTTTGTTTGTTATAAAACAAACAAAATGAAAAATGTAAATAGGGCATTTAAATCTGAAGGTGGGAGTTTCTGTGTCCTGTGAGAGGCGGGTGCATAATAAAAGCTTTTAATACTCTTTAAGAAGTCCTCTCAGATCCTAGTGAGTTTTTTTCCACAACAGTATTAAAGTAGATTTGTACCTTTATTCATGAAATCGATGAGAAGAAATGGAGATCTCTGAAGAGAGAGATGTTCCTTTAATGTTCCATCATACAAACCCACAATGTTTCTGTCCAGTCTCACCAGGTGGAAGTGTAACTGTAAAAGACAGTTTCAGAGTGGGAGCTGTAGTTCTCTGATGAAACACAGAGCACCATCTTATTCGGTTTCCACGAAAGTCCTCTGAAATGGTGAACGGGTTTTATTTCCGTCATCAGGAATGGCATTATTTACTCCATCAATGCCATCAATTACCCAGTAGAATAAAGTGCAATTTGATTATTTTGTAATTGCTTTAATGTATCCTGTGTGATAGTGGAATTGGTCATTTGCATTAAAGTTTTGTGTTTTAAGAGCTGGGTGTTTTAATTCGCTTTCCTCCCTATTCAGAAAAAGAGAGAGAGGACCTAATGGAGCGTAATGGCTTTACTGTGGTTTCCTCTTCTCCTCATGCACTTTCCCTTGTGTTGGCTACATGTCAGGAGGACAGTGAAAAACAACATGTGGGAGCCAAGATGGCGGACTTGGCATTCCATTCTGTCCCTAAAGCCTGTGTAGGCACACTCCTGTGCTGTCCTTGCTCTCCTACAGTTTCAGGTCCATCACTCTGCTTTTTAAAAGTTGAGTTTAGTTTAGACGACTCCTTCCGTGTATGGGAAAGACATAGCTGGACATCTTTGCTAAAATGCTTGAGGACTGATTATGTTCTGTTACTAAGCAACATGATTATAATAAGCAATGTGAAACATCTGTATTTATGCTCAGGGTTCATAATTATGATGATCACTCACTGCCCCCTATTCATTCATCTGTAATTAGAATATGAATTCTGAACCCCCCGAGAATTCTTTGTTTCTTTGAGCCATTCTGTAATGCAGTTAACAGGGCAGGCTAGATATGATCTTGCTGTGATCTGGTTGGCTCAATGGAGCTGGTGCAGGTTCTTGCTGTGATCTGGTTGGCTCAATGGAGCTGGTGTAGGTTCTTGCTGTGATCTGGTTGGCTCAATTGTGCGCCCCCTTTTCATCTGTTGTGGTGAAATACGTAGAATCCTAAACTAATGGCCTCCCCAGGGATAATCTGTGCTGTCTCTGACCACAGTATATTTATATAGTCATTACCTCATATGTGGCTCTGGATTCCTATAAGAGCTGGCTCCACTTCCTATAATCGTGTCTGTGTGGTTTTTGAGGGAGTCAAATTGCTATTAGAAGATTGGCTAGTCCAGGGGTTGAAATGATGATTGGAGTTTAGTTGGGCCCAGCTCAACCACTGCAGAAGTAGGCCTGGTTTGGGCTACGGTGGGAGCAGGCCTGTTTTGGGTTATGGTGGTTGGGCGTGTACCTTAAACATTTTAGATTCATTCATTGATTTGTTACATTTCAATTTGAATGTAGCTATTTTAAATAGCTTCTTACTTTCATCGCATTAGTTTCGCCGCTTTTGCGGAACGGCGTCCCGTGGTATTGCGCGTGAGCTATAATAACAATGGTCTTGTTTAGTCTCGATGTCTTTACTCTGTGCTCCTCGGTCTAACTCGCAAAAGAGGCTTCCAAATCTCGACGTACTGTCAACATAACACATTTTTAAAAGGTTTTAGTTCCTGCGAGTTGTGGTTCCTTCCATATTGAAGGGTGTGGCTCCCCTCCTCAGGCTCGCACGACTCCTTCAGCTTCCACATCGACGAGGCGTCGCCCGTGGGCCCCGAGCAGCCGGAGACGGTGCAGAACTTCGTCTCGGTGTTCGGCGCCGTCGCCAAGAAGCTGATGCGCAAGTGGCTGGCCACGCAGAGCATGGACTTCACCAGCCAGCTGGAGGCGGGCGTCCGCTTCTTCGACCTGCGCATCTCCACCAAGCCCCGCGACCCCGACAACCTGCTCTACTTCGCCCACGGCCTCTTCAGCGCCACGGTGCGCGAGGGGCTGGAGCAGATCAGCGGCTTCCTGGCGAGTCACGCCCGCGAGGTCGTCTTCCTGGACTTCAACCACTTCTACGGCGTGCAGAACGTGCACCACGAGAGCCTGGTGGGCATGCTGCGTGAGGTGTTCGGCGACCGCCTCTGCCCCACCCTCTTCGCCCAGGAGGTCACCCTTAAGTACCTGTGGGAGAGGGAGTACCAGGTGCTGGTGTTCTACCACAACCCCGTGGCGCTGGAGGTGCCCTTCCTGTGGCCGGGCCAGATGATGCCGGCGCCGTGGGCCAACACCACCGACCCGGAGAAGCTGGTCCAGTTCCTGCAGTCGTCCGTGTCGGACCGGCGACGCCAGGGGAACTTCTTCGTCTCGCAGATGATCCTCACCCCCAAGGCCAGCACCGTCATGAAGGGCGTGACCAGCGGGCTGAGGGAGACCATCACCGAGAGGTCCGTGCGTCTGTCCGCCTGTCCACCCCGTCCGCTTCAGGGGCGTGCGTGCGATTTGATTTGATTCGATTTGATTTGTTTGACAATTAATACATGAAAGTGCAATTATGCACCACACCGGCGGGTACAGTGTATTTTTAGAAGAAGAAAAAAAATTGTCAAGGATGACACAAAAAAGCTAAAGAGCTTATTTCCGTTGTGGTCCTTTTGGCTTCAGCCGGCAGGCAGATAAGACATTTCTGTCAGATCCTGCATAGCGTGACAAGAAATGTACATAATTACAAATACACGACAGTACCCCACATCTAGTGATATATACATTGCGAGATCTAAAACAACCCACTGTCTGACCAAGGTTCTGAGCTGAGCTGTTTCTATGACAGTTTGCTCCAAAGCCAATGTTTCTTCTTTTTTTAAATCTCCTGTTAAACAAATGTAATTTAATTTGGTAAGCCATTCCACTCTTCGTCACCTGTGTTCAGGAATGTGCCTTTACCAGCCATGCTTTTATAGCGAGGCATTTTTACATTGATAGTGATAGCTGTGGGGCTCCCTAACGAAATTGAATTAACCTCTTCGGTCGACACTGATATGTGTCCTTAGGTGGAGTTTGAGAATTACTCTGAGTTTATTGTGCGCTGTTCGTAATTTTTCCTTCACTTGGGTGTGAATGTATCGCGGGGCGTGCCTGATTTTGTGTGGGTCTGATCTGCAGGGCGCTGCCAGGGATGATGCAGTGGGTGAGAGCGCAGAGGCCGGGCGAGAGCGGCATCAACATTGTGACGGCGGACTTTGTGGAGCTCGGCGATTTCATAAGCACTGTCATCATGCTCAACTACCTGCAGGAGGAGGAGGCCAGTGCCACCTGGAAAGGGCACTCTGGCCTGGCGTCCGACGTGTCCGACTGAGGACAAGACTGGGCAGGAGAGCGAGGCGGCGCACTGTCTTCAGATGAGCTTTGAGCTTCTTCAACAACACATCTGCACTGACTGTAGTCTGAACTTCTATAACACATCTCCACACTGACTGTAGTCTGAACTTCAACAACACATCTCCACACTGACTGTAGTCTGAACTTCAACAACACATCTCCACACTGACTGTAGCCTGAACTTCAACAACACATCTCCACACTGACTGTAGCCTGAACTTCTACAACACATCCCCACACTGACACTGACTGTAGTCTGAACTTCAACAGCACATCTACACACTGACTGTAGTCTGAACTTCAACAACACATCTACACACTGACTGTAGTCTGAACTTCTACAACATATCTCCACACTGACTGTAGCCTGAACTTCAACAACACATCTCCACACTGACTGTAGCCTGAACTTCAACAGTACATCTACACACTGACTGTAGTCTGAACTTCTACAACACATCTCCACACTGACTGTAGCCTGAACTTCAACAACACATCTACACACTGACTGTAGCCTGAACTTCAACAGTACATCTACACACTGACTGTAGTCTGAACTTCTACAACACATCTCCACACTGACTGTAGTCTGAACTTCAACAACACATCTACACACTGACTGTAGTCTGAACTTCAACAACACATCTACACACTGACTGTAGCCTGAACTTCAACAACACATCTACACACTGGCTGTAGCCTGAACTTCAACAACACATCTACACACTGACTGTAGCCTGAACCTCAACAACACATCTACACACTGACTGTAGCCTGAACTTCAACAACACATCTCCACAGTGACTGTAGCCTGAACTTCTACAACACATCTCCACACTGACACTGACTGTAGTCTGAACTTCTACAACACATCTCCACACTGACTGTAGCCTGAACTTTAACAACACATCTCCACAGTGACTGTAGTCTGAACTTCAACAACACATCTCCACAGTGACTGTAGCTTGAACTTCAACAACACATCTACACACTGACTGTAGCTTGAACTTCAACAGCACATCTACACACTGACTGTAGTCTGAACTTCAACAACACATCTACACACTGGCTGTAGTCTGAACTTCAACAGCACATCTACATACTGACTGTAGTCTGAACTTCAACAGCACATCTCCACACTGACTGTAGTCTGAACTTCAACAGCACATCTCCACACTGACTGTAGCTTGAACTTCAACAACACATATCCACACTGACTGTAGCCTGAACTTCAACAGCACATCTACACACTGACTGTAGCTTGAACTTCTACAACACATCTCCACACTGACTGTAGTCTGAACTTCAACAGCACATCTCCACACTGACTGTAGTCTGAACTTCAACAACACATCTACACACTGACTGTAGCTTGAACTTCTACAACACATCTACACACTGACTGTAGTCTGAACTTCAACAGCACATCTACACACTGACTGTAGTCTGAACTTCAACAACACATCTACACACTAACTGTAGCCTGAGCTTTAGGAGCAAAAGGCTCATTGTATATTTGTTTCTGGATACAAACACCAGGGGGCACTCTATCATCTTGTCATTTTTACTTCATTGCTCCCTGCCAAAACCAAGGCTTAGAAATTAAGAACATGCCACAGGAAATCAATATGCCAATTCAACCGTACCAGTCAATATGGCCCCCTCACTACAGTACATAACACATTTTCAAGATAAATCTCTATTTCAAAATAAAACGTAAACATGATTAATCTTAAGGACATTCCTCCTGAACTATGTCTCTAAATGAGTTTATTTTGCACTGCGGGCACTGAGGGTGACCCTGTGTGATACTGACATACATGGCTACAGGTCTGCATTGTGGGGGGCTAAAGTTTTGAGTGTCCCGCGTCATGTGTATGCTGTATCACACTACAGGACATCCTGTGTGTGCCTTGTTCAGTGCACACGTGGGTCTATGTCATTGGACAGTGTCCGGGAATGTGTTGCGTGTTGTCAAAGCTTGCATTTCATGTTATTCTTGCGAAAAAGAATGAGTTTAGGAACATTGTGCACCTTTCCACCAGAAGGGGGCGCTTGCGCTTTTTGTTGCTTCTATTGGTCGGCCATTGCCTGCTGTGAACAGTGACTGTTTTTGCCTCACCATGCCAGACTCTAAAGAAAACATTGAGTGTGGAGTCAGACACACAGACAATGGATTCCTGTGAGTTACACCGCGGCCATCACTGAAACCAAATAAATCAAATAAACTTCCCATATGTAAATACAAATAGTGATGGCAATATAAGTAATTTCAGCATACCACACACCATTTCTGAGAAATTTCGAAACTTTTATCCAGAATTCACACTATACTATAATTTTGGTCATGCATAGTGATTCAGTGGGATGAAATGACTTAAATAACAGCTGAGGCCTGCCAAAAAGCAGCTATGAACCGTCATAACCATTCATAGCAGCTTATAGTGTAAGCACTGAAATAAACTGCCCAATGGTTGTGTTTAGGGCATGGGTTTTAGGTGAGTGTGATTTTTAACAGTTATTGACATAGTATGTCATAAGCTGTTATTAAGCTGGTATACTATATTTTATATGTATCATAAGCTGTGGTGACTGACATAAACATGTGTGTCAATGAAAATGGACATGAATGTTTATGTCAGTATCTCCTGAGGGGGGGTGTGGGTGTTATTTAATCTGCATAGCAGAAGTGTAAAGTTGAGTCCCTGGGGAGTTTTTGCGTATCCCAGCATCTCTGCTGTGTCTCTCCTGCTCTGAGTGTGAAGGCCATTCCAGTGCAAGTCAATAAACGTACAACAGCAATGCATCAATTCTACGAAACAACGGACATTCAACATATGGAATACATGTGTGTCTTTTTTGGAGTGCAGCCTTTAAATAATAATGACTGTGGAATTCTGCGTGCGTATATGTATTGTGAAAATGTATTTGTTAAATTACTTATATTTCAATGGGTGCGATTAAGAAGATACATATCCGTGGACATGTTTAATAAAGATTCCTTCCTTCTAAGCTGTGTGCTGATAGTTCTTTAGCCGAGGTTCACTGACCTTGAGGGCCGGTTACATTTACATTTTACATTTTAGGCATTTTGCAGACGCTCTTATTCCAGAGCGACTTACACAGTTTACATTTCTGTACATACAATCCATTTATACAGCTGGATATTTTACTGCAATATTTTAGCAATTCAGGTTAAGTACCTTGCTCAAGGGTACAACAACAGCACCCCACCTGGGAATTGAACCTGCAACCTTGAGTTACAAGCCCAGCTCCCTAACCATTACGCTACACTGCCACGTGCTGCACCAGAAAACACAGCAGCAATCACAAGCAAACACCTCTATACCAGCAACCACAAACACACACTCCTGGCTCTATACCAGCAGACAGAGCAGTGATCACAAGCACACACCTCTGGGTCTATATTAGCAAACACAGAAGCAATCACAAGCACACACCTCTGGGATATGGCCCCCCTCAATCTAATTATCAGTCTGATTATTTGCACCAGATGCAGGAGTATGTTTACAAAGATAAATGTGGACACCTGTCCTATCAATCACAGCACATACTCCAGAGAAGTAGAAAGAGAGAAAAATGCCTGAAGCACCTGTTGAGTTATCAGGGGCTTTGTTTCCTTTGGAATGTCGCAGGGGTGATTCTAGGATTTGAGCTTTAGGGGGGCTCAGCCCCCAATGAGAATGTGAGATGTACACATGCAAAGCACAAGCCTACATTTTTTATTAATTTACTGTTACATTCCCCAAAACAAAAACATCAAAATGGTGGTCGCTCTCAAAATGTAAACACCACACTCTATCTGTGGTATTTTTAAAAATAGATATTGTATAGAAGTACAAATGCTTTTGAGAAATTAATGACTAAACATTTTCAGGGGAGCTTAGGTGAAAGACAGTGGGGCTAAAGCCCCCCTAAATAGGGTCTAAAATTGTCACTGGTATGTCGCCTTAGACCATTACAAACAATAGCCTTTAACCACAAGTGCTTAAAACAAGCCACCAAGTGTTTCAAAATGGAGTTTTGTCCAGAAAAGCTGTATCACTTGATGTGAGCATGACCCGCATGGTGACACAGTAGAACCTAATGAATCATTTGCACGTTAACACGCCTTTCCACCAGTTATAGATTTATCAAGTGCCAAATGATTTAAAACGCCAAAGTAGAACATTTTTCATTTTTCATTATTGTTTTCATTAGTCACGTCACCCAAAATGATCAATCGGCATTCTAAAAGGAGACTCGAGAGGATGTGGAGGCAGGAAGCTCAAACCTGCATTTTTCAGCCCTGTGCTGATTTAAAACTCAGAGCCAATCCAGGGAGAGCTCTTTTTTATTGACGCTACAGTCAAATGGCTCTTTGCCTCCCCCCTGTGTTTATGAAATATACTCTTATGTTGTGCAGATGCTAGGAGCAATAACAACATCATCACCGTGCCCTCCTGAAACTAAGATAGCAAAAACCACAAGTTAATATTTGTATACTAATCTCCTGTACTGCCAGTGGATTAGGAAATGTACATGTTATTTATTTGAGCCATTTTATATCACCATTATCTATAACACTGAATGTGGTGAAGAGTCATACTACACATCAGGCCCATTTATGTATTGAATAAAACATTTTAAAATATTGTGACAGTCTGCCCTGTGAGTAAAATGGACAATTTAGAAGGATATTATTTAAGGTCCCTATTCTGGACAAATATCCGCAGACATCCATAAAAAAATTGAAGATTAAAATGAAAAAAGATTAAAATGGTGACATAATAATAATATTAATCATATTTGGAGGAAATGTACAGTATGTTTTTTTAATAACTTGCAGTAAGAGGCTTGGCTGTTGTTCTGGAACAATGGAGCAAAGACCATCTTTAGCTCTTTTGTTATGGTTTCAACTTTCTGACAAACAGATAACATTAACAGCCTTGACCCCCCCCGACACACACACACAAATCATCTCTCTCTCTCTCTCTCCTCTCTCTCTCTCTCTCTCTCTCTCTCACACACACACACACACACACACTCTCTCTCTCTCTCTCTCTCTCTCTCTCTCTCTCTCTCTCTCTCTCTCACACACACACACACACACACATGCACACATTTTCCATCCAGAATTCAGATTGCCACACCCTCTTGAGAATCACTACACTCCTGTTTAGAAAAGCTGAAGTTTAATAAAAGAAAACACACACACATTAACAGATTTCAAGAAGAAACATGTTCCCAAAATATTTTGGCAATATTTTTAATTACTGTATTTCACAATTCCGTACACCATCCTCTTCAGGCTTGTATTAGGCAACATATTTCGATCATCACCACAGACAGTATGTTCTCTGGCCTGGCCTAGTCTCATTTCCTAACAGGACAGGACAGGACAAGAAGCCCCAGAATGGAAAATCTCTTGTAACACAGAGGTTGCAAGTTCAATTCCCAGGTGGGGGCACTGCTGTTGTAGCCTTGAGCAAGGTACTTAACCTGAATTGCTTCAGTGAAAATATCCAGCTGTGCAAATGGATTGTATGTAAAGAAATGTAAATTGTGTAAGTCACTCTGGATAAGAGCGTCTGCTAAATGCCTAAAATGTAAATGTAAAATGTAGGCGAGTTGCCCCCATCATTTGTAAAGTGCTTTGGGCTCCTTGAAAAGCGCTATATAAATCCAATGTTCAATTAAATTAAATTCAATAGTGCTAATATACATTATGTGCAGGACTAACGAGTTTGGACCAAAATGTTTCATAAGTCTGCCTATTTACAAGATGTGGAGTTAAAATTAACAAACAAACCGCCGTAGTTATAGGTTTTACAGTTTAAATAAATGTAATGAATGAATTCAATAAAAAACTAGTTTTACTTTACTTGCCAAACTTTTAGTTTGAATATTTCATTTTGAGGTAATGTTTTTTTGTTTTTTTTGCTGTTACAGATTTAGAAACAAGAAAAAAAAGATCAATTATCAACTCTTTTGTTAAGTGGAAATATGAGTACGAGGGTTTTGACACCGAGGCTGAAATGTCCTCTGCAGCACAGACCCAGCTGAGAGGAAGAGTTAAGAGGACACACAATAACCCCAGCTTCGCCTCGTTTGTCCTCGCAGTTAAGAAACATTAAAAATAGCAGAATGTGGGAACATTCCCATCAGGGGTGTGAGAGGCCATGGCTTTTGTGTTCTGACAGAGCCTATCTTACCCATCTGGAAATGGCAGACCCCCTGAGTGGGTATCCGCATGCCTTCAGGGCCCGTGATGGATGGCTCTCCCCTGCGTATATATCAGCCCGGCTCTGAGCGGCTCAGAGGTCGCCGAGCCATCTGTGTCGGAGTCATCTCTTCTCCTCCTCTCCTGTCTGACACAATGAAGGTAAGAGCCGATCCGTTCTGTCCTGTTAGCAGCTGTTTCTAATCACAGCCGAGTGCTCTCACGCTCCGGCAGAGAGCAAAGCCTGTCCCCTATCACACATTCTCGTGCAGTGCGTGTCCTCTATAGCTTCTCGCAGCCACTCGCCTTCGAAGGAGAAACAGCGGGAACTCAAGCATTCAGACGTGCAGAGGATGTGCTTGTTTACATAGTCAGTCGGTTTTAACAATGCAGGGGCCGAAATGGTAATACATGGAGAGTGTTTGTGAAATGATAGAAATGATAGTAATATATAGGGGCTGCAGATCAAACTGTTGGTCAGTCTTTTTGCTTGGTGCATACCTGACCTCAGCGCAATTGAAGTAAAATGTGGTATGGTTGTTTTTGCTGAGAAAATACATAACAGCATTATTATTATTATTATTAATAATGAAAATGTTCTGAAAGCATACCTCATATTCTCAGAACTCTACACACAAATACAAAATACACAGACAAAAGGCAAAACTCCACAAATCTCCTGCAAAATGAAACTATGCATTCCATACAATGTTGTTTTCTCAAAATGGTATTTTGTGTTCAAATGACACACACACACCATCATATGAATAGACATTTCTAAGAACCAATTGAACACTGATGTGCTCAATGTAAAACACTACTATGAATGGTAAACACTTACTACGTATGTACAGTAGTCTGTTATTCTATTCTCAAATACAGTATAAAGCACACAAATATACTGTAATATAAACAAAAATATGTTATGATTTTTTCTCGAAAAATACTGTATACATCCCAACAAACACAAAGTTGGATGTGTAAAGTGTTCTAGATACAGAACAAATAATAGAAAAGTGTACTGTACATAAAAAAAAAAAATGTGGCTGCATCCTGTCTTCTGTTTCGGTCTGGCCACAGCACCTCATCAACATTGCAGGCAATGTTCTCCCTGGCCAAGCAGCGGGGGAAGTATTGCCTAGCATGGCGTTTCCAGCCCTGAAAAGCTTCTACAGCTATATCTGCACATGCATCTTCAATACCTTGCAGAAGGGGTATACGCGTATGGGGATTGTGGTCATAGACCTTCCATCTCCAGGCAGAAAAAAAACTCAGCATGAGCATGTTATGTAGTGCAACATGTGTTTGCCCATGTGAGGAGTCAGTGTGGATAGTAGGAAATTTAAGTTTAGCATTTTGAATTGCTTTTTGAAAAGTGTGTTGTGTTATTAAAAAAGTATGGTTTAGAACTGCAATCTGAGTGTAAAGCAGGAAATGTGCTTGTATTTTAGCAGAATTGGTTCAGGGAGTTGGTACATGAGTTACAGGTTGTGGTCATTGTGTCTCAAGTACCAGTGTTAGTGTGTAAACAATTGAGAAAAACTGTATTAATATTATTATTATTATTATAATTATGTGCTCAGAGCTCTTGTGATTGGTTGATCCCTCAGACCCCACCCTCTGTTCTTTATAGCTGTGGTTTGTTGCTGCTCTGTCATGCCTGACAGTTATGCCATTTCTCCTCCACCTTGTGAGGTGAGTCATCCAACACCAATAACACAAAGTGTACACCATCATATGCAACGTGACATAGTAAGTAATGTTAGATTATATATGAACATATGAGGAAAATTGAGATTTTGTGCAATATTATATGTCAGCATATGGGGTCATGTAAGTGTATATGTTAGGGCGCATGTTAGCATATGCTACTACTGTGTCGCCCGCAGACGGGCTCTCCTCCATTTCCCCCAGTCTGCCTGCTCCTCCGTTCAGTTGGTGGTTGCTCACTGGCGGTCTCCGCTCCGGCGTCTCTCTTCAGTACGCTTATGAAGTTGGCCGTCTGAGCACCTCGATTCCTGGTTCCACGAGTTAATATAATAATATATAATATATGCCATTTAGCAGACGCTTTTATCCAAAGTGACTTACAGTAGTGAATGTATAACTTTTTCAGTATATGTGGTCCCAGTGGGAATTGAACCCACAACCTAAGCGTTGCCAACTGAGCCACACAGAACCACGGTTGGTTGCCAGAGCATGAGGTGGCTGGCCGGAAATTCAGGGTGACGGCGACAATGCCCGGCTAGTCGCATTCTCCAATACGCGATCTCCTGGTTGGCTCAAGGAAGATAGCCCTGCGGAGCGCATAATCCAGGACGATGATGAACAGGCAAGGGGCAAGGGTGTCCCCTTGCATAACTCCCGCCAGGATTTGGAACTTGTCAATGTCGCCATCGGGTGTGACCACCTTGGCTCTGGTGCCGCTATACGTAGACTCTGTGGGCGCCTTCAGGATCCTCATCATCTTCTTAAAGTCTGTGAACGTGAGCACAACTGACAGGCTGTTGAAAACTGATTGACAACTGACAATATACAGTATGTGAGTGTGCGTTAGTGTACAAGGTAATGTTAGTGTCTATGTTAGCACAAGGGGGTTTTGTTCTGTGGTAAAGTAATGATGTTTCTCTGCAGTGGGGAGCTGTCTGTTCACTGTTACTGGGGCCATTATGGAAACTGGTCGGAGTGTGATGGCTGCACTAAAACACAGGTACGCCTGCACACCCAGGGTTCAGATCCCAGCCCTTAAACACAGGTACAGCTGTACACATATGGTTTAGATCCCAGCCCTGAGACTCACTGAACATCTGTTAAGCCCTGCATTCAGTGTAGACACACACGAAAACTGTCTAAGAATCGACCCTACATTGTAATTCCTCTCTTTAACCCATATCCGCCTAATGCATTATTCTGTATAAACACGGTGTGTGCCTAGCTGCATAACACACCCATTCACACTCAGCCAACCTCCAGTCTAACACTTCCCTCTTGGAAATGGAAAAAAGAGAAAAATTATGTATCATTGGAAAGAGCTTGAAATGATCTTTATTTTGATATATAAACTGAAAAAAGTTGCAATTGAAAAACATCATATACAAATTATGAAAATGTGAAAATATGTATTTGTACATAATTTATAATAATACATAATTTGTGGAAATATATGGTATGTCATATCAATTAAACGTTTTAACAAATTAGTGTTATTATAAATGTAACCATTTTGAAATTTGACGTGAAGAGTTATATTTCAATGAATTGAGTTTGTATCATTCTCTGTAATGTCACAAGTTCATCTAATTCTTCATTTTGTTATTAGTTTCAATTGTTTGCGTGCCTTTTGAAGCATTTAGGATAGCAATGCCAAGCATGTACCAAATTATTTAATAGTACAATTTTAGTGACTTCATTTGTTTCTTGTAACCTGGCAATTTTTTGTCATCGAAGTCTACACCCCGCATGTGTTTGTTATATAATGATATAATATTTGTGCGTTTAAATTTAATTGCATTTCTGATCCAGGATTTTCCGTAGGACAACGACTGTAGCGTTTGCGCCTTCTTCAGAATATTGCATCGATAGGTGAATGAAGGGCTTGTGAGTGTTGTGTGTAAATGTTGTAGATTCTTTCATTACTGGATGTTTCCGTGCTGACGCTGTTGAGTGTTTTTTGCTGTTTGTTTCAGTCACGGGCCCGCACTGTCCAGGTGTTTGCTCAATTTGGGGGGGTTCCGTGCTCTGGTGGGAACGTTGAAAAACGAGGATGTGTCCCCACACAAGGGTGTCCCCTGGATATGGGCTGTGGAGAGTCCCCTGGTATGTGGGCTGTGGACAGTACTGTGTGTGTGTGTGTGTGTGTGCTTACAGGATGGTATCAGTTAGTACAGTGTGTGTGTGTGTTACAGGATGTGTGTGTGTTACAGTACTGTGTGTGTGTGTGTGTGTGTGTGTGTTACAGGATGGTATGTGTGTGTTACAGTACAGTGTGTGTGTGTGTTACAGGATGGTATATGTGTATTACAGTACAGTGTTTTTGTGTGTGTGTTACAGGAGTGTGTGTTACAGTACTGTGTGTGTGTGTGTGTGTGTTACAGGATGGTATGTGTGTGTTACAGTACAGTGTGTGTGTGTGTGTTACAGGATGGTATGTGTGTGTTACAGTACTGTGTGTGTGTGTGTGTGTGTGTGTTACAGGATGGTATGTGTGTGTTACAGTACAGTGTGTGTGTGTGTTACAGGATGGTATGTGTGTTACAGTACTGTGTGTGTGTGTGTGTGTGTGTGTGTGTGTTACAGTACAGTGTGTGTGTGTGTGTGTGTGTGTGTTACAGGTGTGTGTGTGTACAGGATGTGTATGTGTGTTACAGTACAGTACAGTGTGTGTGTGTGTGTTACAGGATGGTATGTGTGTGTTACAGTACAGTGTGTGTGTGTGTGTGTGTTACAGGATGGTATGTGTGTGTTACAGTACAGTGTGTGTGTGTGTGTGTGTGTGTGTGTGTGTTACAGTACAGTGTGTGTGTGTGTGTGTTACAGGATGGTATGTGTGTGTTGTGTGTGTGTGTGTTACAGGATGGTATGTGTGTGTTACAGTACAGTGTGTGTGTGTGTGTGTGTGTGTGTACAGGATGTGTGTGCTACAGGATGTGTATGTGTGTGTTGTTACAGGATGGTATGTGTGTGTTACAGTACAGTGTGTGTGTCACAGGTCAGTGCATCAGTGCAGAGTTGGTCTGTAATGGGGATCAGGACTGTGAGGAGGATGGGTTCGATGAGCAGATGCGTGTGTTGTGTACAGTGTGAGTCCAGCAGCACCAGAGTGTCTGTAATGGGGATCAGGACCAAGGAGAGTCGATGAGCAGAACCCCAGCACCAGAGTGTGTGAGCTCCCCGGCAAATTGAGGGCACTGTGAACAGGGATGGGCGGGGCAAGGGGAAGAGTGTTTGAGTGATTTTGTATTCCCGCCGGTTGGATGTTTTGGAATAGGGCTGGGGATTGGTTTATTTGATGTGACGCTCTGCGCAGGTTTGACGTGCTGACGGGGAAGCTGAGGAGTGGTGTAATCAACACCAAGAGCTTCGGTGGACAGTGCAGGAAGGTGTTCAGCGGGGACCACAGGACCTTCTACAGGCTGCCCCAGAGCATGCTGAGATACAGCTTCCAGGTGAACTGACACACCTACTTTTTTATACACCAATCACCATGCAGAAGGGGCAGGGAAATCAATTCCACGACGCTCTGCTTTGTCTTTTTTCAGGTCAGCGTTGAGAATGACTTCAGCGATGAATCATACAACAGCGCGTGGTCCTACATGAAACACACAGAGAGCAAAGAGACTTTTAAAGGGGGCCACCGTAATCAGGCATTTCATAATGAGCTGACTAAAGATAAGGTGAGTTGTGCTTCTGGTTTTTCACAGTGTGTAAGAAGTCTAATCGAAGCCAGAAAATATTTTCCCTCCCATTTGTGGTGACATAAGCATTGTGATATTAAATTTAGAACTGAGTTTTTTACTCAGGTCAAATGGCCAACTAAACAGTTTCCGCACAGGCTTCCTGTGACAAATAAACATTTCAATTTTGTTTGTGTGGAGTGGAGACTTGGAATAACTCACACAGAAAAAAATGGAGGCAAACTGGGCCAATCAAACTAGGCCAAACTGAGCACAGCCCTTTTTTTAGCCAATGGGACTCACTCTTTCTACCATGTGTTCAGGTTTGACCTTTGACTCACAGTGCAGGTCGCTAGAGGTGAGAGCACGGCGTTAAAGGTGAGGCCGTGGGTGTGGCGGCTGTGACAGGTTTGGGTCTCGCCCCTCAGGCCCACAGGCTGCTGATCATCAAGAATGAGGTGGAGGTGGCCCAGTTCCAGAACAACGCGCCGGAGTACCTCATGCTGTCCGAGGAGTTCTGGAAGGCCCTGTCTGCCCTCCCGACCGTGTACGAGTTCTCCACCTACCGCTCGCTCATCGAGACATACGGCACGCACTTCCTGTCTGAGGGCTCCCTGGGGGGACAATACCAGGTCCTGCTGCAGTTCGATGCCGAATCCATGAAGGAGACAAGTGGGTCTCCCTGAACTCCCAACCCCACCCCTCCACCAACCCCACACCTGCATCTGGAAGCCCACACCCTTAACCCATACCCATATAATCTCTGTCACACTTTATATATGAGAAAAATCCCTAGAAAAGATTAGAATACCTTAGTCGATACAATTTATTCTCAATTTAGGTAACCGAGCAACACTGTGTTACAAATTCAAAATGCATAAACCACTAGAAACAGTTTAACAAGGTTAATCTCCCATTCATTGAGAAATGATTGTGTTTGCTCAATACCGGCATGCGTTTGTTTGGGCTGATGCGGATCACAGCACGCTGCACATTTTTGCAGCACGTTTTGCAGCAAAGCATTGAGGGCACTTTGAGATGCATTTCAAGGTTCAAGGTTCAAGTTTGGACCTTGTCAATTTCAACCCCTTGACCTTTGATAAATTAATCACTAATGTATGATGCTATAATTCATCATGTGATATATGCCCTTAATTCTTTAAACAGCAAGCATGAGAATAATGTTACACTGTATAAAACATATCATATAACAATCAACTGTACTGATAACAATTAAGGATAATGGGAGGATGTCAAATTTAATTTAAGAAGGTTTGAGTTTGTGTTTCTCCCCCCCAATCAAGCTTCGACTGACTTCGACTACCACAAATGTGTGACTAAAGTGAAACGCTTTCTGTTCTGGAAAAAGACCTCGACCAAATGTGAAAAACTCATTGAGAATCTCAAGAGCACAAAAGGTAACGTGTTCATGTTTTAATATGTTCTGATCGTTTCATTTTTTTAAATTGTTTTAACGTGCTGATGCTAGGCTCGTGAATTGCTGGTTCTTATTGGGCAGGGTTCAGCAACAACAGGATCCCGGTGAAGACGGCCATTCTGGGAGGAGATCCTGCCTACATCGCCGGGCTTGGTTTCATGGACCTGGGGAACCCCAGTGCCAACAGTGGCATGTACTCCAAATGGGCGGGCTCTGTGAAAAACTTCCCCAAAGTCATCAAACAAAAGGTGGGCGGGGCATCTTAATGCCAGCGCAGAACCCGGGGGTTGGGGCTTCGTGCATGGAAGGTGGGGAGCTGTTGAGAGAGATTCTCACCGTGCTATTTTACATTTGGCCCATCTTGTCCAATGGGTCTGGATGTTTTGTGTTTACGCTGTGGCTAGGTTGGCGGTTGTTTAGTGCAAATGACTGCCAGGCCGTGGGAGGTGATGAGTTTGTTGATGGGTTCTGAGATTGAGTTTATTGTTTTGTGTTTGAGTCACTGAAGGAGGTTGAGATGGTGTTGAGGTGTTTGTTTAGTTTTTAGCTTTATGTTGCAAATGACTGAGATGGTGTGAGTGTTTGCTGTACACAGTTTTTAGCTTTGTGGTGAGATGGTGTGAGATGGGTGTGTTGGATGCACAGAGTTTATAGCTTTGTGTTGATGGGTTTGTGTTGATGGCTGTAAGTGAGATAGGTGTAGGTGAGATGGTGTATACATTTTTTACATTTTAAGCATTTAGTAGACGCTCTTATCCAGAGCGACCTACAAAGCGTTGTGTTGATGGCCGTAGGTGAGGCCGCTGTATGAGCTGGTGAAGGAGGTCCCTTGCGCGGCGGTGAAGAAGCTCCACCTGAAGCGGGCGGTGGAGGCGTACCTGGAAGAGGTGCATCCCTGCCACTGCAAGCCCTGCCAAAACAACGGCCGCGCCCTGGTGACGGGGACCAGCTGCATCTGCGCCTGTCAGCCGGACACCTCAGGCCACTCCTGCCAATATGGAACGGTCATGGAGGAGCAGCCAGGTAGCCACGCCCCACAACCGTAGAACCTTAATTTGTTTCTGCTGTTCTGTTGTGTTTTGTCTTTGTTATTGGTAAATGTACCGTCAGGATTGCCACTCAATTTCGTTGTACTCTGTGCAATGACAATCAAATAAATCTAAATCTAAAACATTCTGTCACAGGAATCAGTCACCATGACGCCAGCATCAGTCTGAGCACAGCAGGACACACACACACACACACAAACGCACGCACATCTACTCTTTAGATTAGGACACTCTTTAGATTAGGACATGACGAGCCTAGATGGGCCAAACGGCCTGTTTCGTCATTATGTATTCTTATGTTCTTATGTTACATTACATTACAGGCATTTAGCAGACGCTCTTATCCAGAGCGACTTACAGTTTACATTTCTTTACAATCCATTTGTACAGCTGGATATTTTACTGAAGCAATTCAGGTTAAGCGCCTTGCTCAAGGGTACAACGGCAGTGTCCCACCTGGGGATTGAACCTGCAACCTTAACGTTACAAGCCCAGCTCCCTAACCATTATACCACACTGCCTGCCTTGTATGGCTGTATATGTTCTTACATACATGTGCACACTCACGCACAAACACACACGTGCACACAAAAACACACCTGAACGGTAGATTGAAATGAAGCACTTTCTCCCAGGGGTGATCCACGGTGACTGGAGCTGCTGGTCCACTTGGAGTTCCTGTGTCAGAGGTCAAAGGTCAAGGACTCGCATCTGCACCAACCCAGCGCCCAGGTTGGGAGGCAGGCACTGCATTGGAGAGCCCGCCGACCAGCAGCCATGTGATGATCAGGATCTCCAGCACCTACAGTGAGACCATCCACTAGCTCCGCTGCACAGATTTACAGCAAGAGCTAATAATTAGCCTGTAATAAAGCTACTGATTAGTCTGCAATAAGGCTAGTTATTAGTCTGTAATAAAGCTAGTGATTAGTCTGTAATAGAGCTAGTGATTAATCTATAATAAAGCTTGTGATTAGCCTGTAATAAAGCTAGTGATTAGTCTGCAAGAGCACCAGTGATGAACCTTTTTTTTCCAGAACGATGGAGCCTCACTGTTTTGACTCCTCCCTCACACCTGCCAAAGCCTGTCAGTCTCCGCCCCCCCTGAGGGACGGATTTGTCATGGTGAGAAACCTCTCTCTCTCTCTCTCTCTCTTACTTGTCTGTGAATCAAACCTGCTGTCGCCGGGCGAAAGACTTTGCACGCAGTGCCCGAATGTCCCGCTGCCATGGCCAATATTGATCTCTGACATCTTATTCACCGTCTGATTCTATCTGTTCGTATTAAGGACCCCAAAGACGTCTATCCCGTTGGCAGCAAAATAGTGTACTCCTGCATTGAAGGGCACTATATCATCGGGGATCCAGTGGCAGAATGCACGGAGCAACAGAAGTGGTCGAGACGAGCTGCCGAATGCAAGAGTACGCACTGGCCGTGCACTTTACTGCATGCTCTTATACACTGTCCTTATACCCTGTCCTTCCTTACGCTCAGTTCTCAAATGTAGCGGATGAGCTCTGGTATGTGAGCGTCCACTACAGAAAGTGACGTGGATAAGAATGTGATTCGTTCCCGGAGTTAGGGACTTGAGTCTTTAGCTCGGTGAGCTAAATCGCTCTCTTGTCGCGTCGAGATCCCTCGGTTCGAAACTCGCTGCGGGCAGAACCAACTCCGTTACATTGGTGCCGTGTCTCGGATTCGAACCGAGGTTGCTGCGGCAGGAGTTTCGGAGTTAGGGACATGAGTCTTTAGCTCGGGGAGAATGTTCGAAAGCGGGTTACATTGTGCTCTCGGATTCGAACCGAGGTTGCTGCGGCAGGAGTTTCAAGGGGGTGAGTGTCCGCTACAGAAAGTGACGTGGATAAGAGTGTGATTAGTTCCCGGAGTTAGGGACTTGAGTCTTTAGCCCGGCGAGCTAAATCGCTCTCTTGTCGCGTCGAGATCCCTCGGTTCAAAACTTGCTGTGGACAGAACCAACTCCGTTACACATACATTGTCTTGACACGTTGTCCTTGCACTGTCCTTTCACACTGGCTTTAAGCAATGTCCTACATTTCTCTCAAAGGGTTGACAAACCTGGGGTCGGGAAATTGCACCTACAGGACACTGCCCCAATACAATAGAGCCTGTTCTTTCCTTCTAATCTGAGGCGATAGAGTGAAGGTGAGCTGGTAAAGAGGCATTTGTCATTATGCCCTTTCCTTTCTGCTCGTTACGTATGCAGGTACAGTGTGTGGGGTCCCATCCCTCCTGTCTGAGGTCACAGGCACCCCCTGGAAACTGACCTACCAGATTGGAGAGACGGTGTCACTGTCATGCCCACCTGGAACGCAGCGGGAGGGTGTGTCCGAGATCACGTGCGACAGCAGCCTCAACTGGTCTCCACCTGTGGGGGGCACAAGGTGCCAAGCAGGTATGACTGACCCCCCCCCCAACCAACATCCCCTTCCCGACTCCAATACCTGTACCCAAACCACAACCCCAACACCCCAAACCTCAAATTTTTCACCTTTGATAGAAAAATTCATTATTACAGTTTTTATTTGTGTGTTCTAGTGTCAACAAAAGTCCCAGATACATCCAGCCTGCAGTGCAAACCGTGGGAGAAACTGGTTAAGGACCACTGCGTGTGTAAAATGCCGTTTGAATGCAGGTAAGACTTTTCTTTAAGGGTAAACTTGATGGCAGAGTTATTTTCACCTGGCATTGTGGCTTTGAAACGGTAGCAGTGTGGCTGTAATGAAACAGGCAGTGTAGGTTGACTATGGTGTGCTGACTTTGGCAGCCCGTCCCTGGAAGTGTGCGCCACAGACAACGAGCGAGGTCGGACGAACAGACTGAGCGTGTGCAAATTACGAACCCTGGAGTGTCTGGGGCGGAGTTACACCCTGGCTGAGGACAGCACCTGCGATTGGCCAATGCACAAGGCCACACCCTGCCCAGCCTGCCAGCTATGGGAGAAGTGTGATGGTACATAATGTTCTGTGGTTTAACACCATTCAATTGTTTTGTTTTTTTAGTTTAATTTAAGTGTTGAAGTACTGCAACCCAGGGGTGCACAACTGCAGGGCCGGTGTGGGTGCTGGCTTTTGTTTTGTTCCAAACCAATTATTTTGGAAGCAGCTGTATACAGAAATTCTGGTTCACCCCTTTGTTGGACTACTGTAAAACATTTTCCTCAAAGATAAATGTGCAATCTGCATCTGTACCTCATGGTTAAAAAATGACAGATAAAATCAATTGTAAGGCTAATTAAGTAGTTAAGAGCAGAAGTTGACATCTGATCCCAAAAAAGATCAACCCCCATTCTGTACCCCTGCTCTAATGTCTGTAATATACAGTATATAGGTATATAGGAATATATATATATATGCAGGTGAGCTCTGCAGGCACTGTGCTCCAGGACCTTGGTGGAGTATCTCAGCCATGTTTGTTCCTCCTGTTCCGCAGAGGGAAGCAGCGTGTGTGTGTGCAGAGGGGCAGGTGAGTGCTCTGAGCCCGGGATTCCCTTGTGCGTCAGGCCCGGGGAGGGCGCCATCGCCGTGACGATGACGGAATGCGAGGCGGGGGTCAGGAGGTGTAAAGGGGATCCGATCTCCATCATCACCCTTGGAGCCTGCCCCTCCTGAAGTAACACAGTGATTTCACCGTGGGGCGGTCATCATTGTCATGTGTACACATGGGTATTACAGTCACACTGACAGGACACCAATTCTTTTAAATTCACAACAATGAAATACATGTTTACAGCAACTCATCAGTTATTTGTGGAACCTCGTCACCATATCAGAATCAGATTTCGGTTATGATTTAGATTTACATTATCTGACATGACTAATTCCTCTTAATATAATGTATGCCATTAAGCAGACACCTTTATCCAAAGCAACTTACAGTAGTAAATGCATACATTTTTCAGTATATGTGGTCCCAGTGGGAATTGAACCCACAACCTAAGTGTTGCCAATGCCATGCTCTACCAACTGAGCCACACAGAACCACTTCATTTCTCCTATTAACAGGCGAGTGTGAATTTTCATTTCAATGGAATTGTGATGCGCTGAAGGATGGCACACTGTGTAATAGACTTTTTTTCACTTTTGAGATTTTTAAATGATACCTTTGCCACTACATAATGACCAGACAGGAATCATAAAGGTGACCTGACTGTGACATGATGGTGACCGTAGGACAGGTCAGAGGCTACTGATGTGTGCGTGTTTGTCATTTGACTGTGGCACAGAATACATTTCACCAAACAACATTTCGATTCCCACGGTTGCTGAATTCTGTGTCGTCTTTGAATGTTTCATTATCGTTCAGGTCAGTGTACTCTGGAATTGAGGTCAATCGGTATTGAGGACCGCGATGGAAATAAGTTGGCTTTTTGACGACTTTCTTGTGTTATCCTCTGCAATTTGCGGTGTGCATTAATGTGACGTCATGTATCGAGGATACGTGTGTTCTCATAGTGTATATCTGTTTCTTTTTACAGTGTCAAATAAAACTAACTGACTAACTACCTCTGGCTTCTCCACCGAGTTTCATTTGAGCGCTCAAAATATGAATGCTAGGGTGAAAGGGCTCCACCCTTGTTACACCATATGAACCATATAACATGGACAGATTTAAAAAGTGCATGCAATCTCGAATAAAGGTCACATGCTGAAAAATAAATCAACACTGGCCAAATGGCCACGCCTCCCCCTATTTCTCATTGTCCTCCACTTCCTTTTGACCTTCCTCCTCCACCTCCTCCACCCACAGAGCCGAAGCACCATTACCCTGAAAGGCGCGATGATTAGGGACCTCCACAGGCACACAGCCAGAGTGTGTTTTTATTATAGTGCAGACATGCACCAGTCCCAAACTTGGGGGGCATTGGCCCATGGTGGGAAAGGGAGGGGCGTTTTATAATTGTGCCTCGGTCCGTGTGAACGTGCGCATCAGGACAAAACTCCTGCTTCTCAGAACAGAGAGCTGTTCAGTGCTCCATGGGGTGAAATTCCACCAATCAGGCTTTTACAAAGAGTGCACACGGCTTTCCCATACAAAACAGCACAAAAATCGATGTCTCGGCGAGTACACGTGGCTTTCCCATACAAAACAGCACACAAATCATTGCCAAACTCATTTAAGTTTTATATGCTGACTTTGAGACTGTAGTCAGTATATTCCATGCTAAAACAAAGGAACTGCTATATGAGAATTTGTCTGTGGGAATATCATTTTTGATTCATGTATTTTTGGAGGAACGTTACAGCAGTGTATCCACTCCAAAGACATGCTTTAACATGTTAAGTTTAAGGGTATACGTGAGCAAAGGAAAAATCATTCTCCACAATTATGTTCAAGACATTTTATTACCCAAAGTTCCTTGATATACAATATGAGTTGTGTGAATTAATGACACAGTTACTATAAATTCAGGAGTACAGTTTTCAGGAGCATAATGTGTTTACACAAATGTGTTTAACCAGGCGCGTGCTGAGGACTCCAAAAGTCACGGGAAGCATCTAACACGGCCCGTCGTGGACTATGTTGAGCCCGATGCCGGCGCACTTCATGGCCGCCGTGAAGCAAAGGCTCATGGTCTTCTTGCTCCTGGCCTTCAGCACCTCCAGACAGAAGACCGGCTGGCCGTCTCTGGGGCAGTCGCGTGGAAACTTGCACTCGCACCTCTTAGAGTCTAAGGGGGAGAACGAGAACGTGGGAGGAAGAAACACTTGTTAGTTTCAAAACGTTACCCAGAAGGAGCGTAATACGAGAGGGCCTACGCAGTGTACAATGTGAGAGACAATAACATGCGCGACGTGATAATCGGTACAGGGGGTAATGCGAGAGGCTTTTAGCTCTGAATCGGAAAACACAGACTTTAATCTAACTGGCTGTCGGCCCTGTATATAACCCAAGGTTAAGGGTTCCGTGAATATGAACACGACTTCTACTCACAAAAATTACTAATGGAACTGGGAGTGCCACCGGGGGCGACAATTGGCTGTCCGCCCCAGGGAGGGGGGGGGAAGCCGACAGGACGTTCGCTGCGCACAGGAGTGGCTCTGGAGTACCGGGTTACGGTCGACGGCCTGGCAAGTGCCGTCTCGGAGGAGACGATACTTTGCCTTCGTCACTACCGGTCACAGGGCTACGGCAGCGAACTCACATTACGAGGGGGGGGGAATGATTTGAAAATAGTGGGTGTCATTGGCTACCAAATTGGGAGATAATGGGATGAAATCAGAAACAAAAAATAAAAAAACAAAAATAAATAAATTACAAATGGAAGATTGAGCCTTTTACGTGTTACCAGTGACTCTCTGCCTTGAACTAAACCTTGTACCACTGCCAGTACTGCAGCTAGTATTACAGCTCATGATAATGGCAGAGAGACACAAAGGATCATTATTAATAATAATAATAATAATAATAATAATAATACCAGAGCAAGTCTCCCATTCATAACAGGTGTCAGATCCGCAGGCCTCCTGGACCTCGCTGCGGTTGGACAGGCTAGCTCGGAACCGGGCCCACTCCAGCCCGCCCTCGTCCACCGTGCACGCCCCCTCACTCAGGAAGAACAGCGGGTCTCCATGACAACGCCCGGCATGGAAGGCACAGAACGACTTCATCACAGCGGCCCCACTTCCTGCGTCCAGGATGCAGAGGTCCGCTTTGTATTGGCTGCATGCACACATAAACTGCATCACTTCCTGCATTGAGGTACACAGTGGTCCACTCTGTGCAAACTAAGAACAAACTATACTTCACACACATTGATATCTCCAACCCTGGGAAATATGAATAATGCTGAGCTTTGAAGGGTAATGGGTCATAAAACCTTAAGTATGTACAAAGCTTACTAAACTGTCATAGGAGGATGAGTGTGTGTGTGTGTGTGTGTGTGTGTGTGCGAATGTGTGAGCATGTATGTGTGTGTTACTGAGTGAGTGTGTGTGCAGGAATATGTATGTGAGTGAGCGTGTTTGTGTGTCTGTGTGTGTGTGTGTGTGTGTGTGAGTGAGCGTGTGTGTGTCTGTATGTGTGTGTGTGTGTGTGTGTGTGTGTGTGTGTGTGTGAGTGAGCATGTGTGTGTCTGTATGTGTGGGCATTTGTATCTGTGTGTGTGTGTGTGTGTTAGTGAGTGTGTGTGTGATTGGCTCTCACCTGCACTCCTCCCGTGGGATACATACACACTGGGAGCCGTCTCGTTTCTCCCCCTTCCTGCAGCTGCTCTCAGGGATGAACGGCCGCTCTACGGAAAGAAACCGGAACGTCGTTATGGATCATACTGCATCACTAGAATCGCTCCAAAACTACGGCGTAGAGCATTTTAAAAATGCCGTAGTCGGAGAAATGAAAGCACAGAGGGTCATAGCAATCAGGGCACACCAGTGCACTTAAATCAGCACGCATGGTCCAACATCAGACAAACTGACCAGAAATTGAATACAACAAGAAGTCTTTTTTTCTTAAACGATGCAAAGAATAGTTTGGAGACATTTGGAGAGATGGTATCCTCACTCAAGGCACCCCTCAAAGCCCTGAATGGTATGCGAGGAATAAACCGCCCAAGGGCAGAGACGCGTCCAGCAGGTGACATTCTATCGGCACTGCTGCAATGCCACGGCAACGGCAGTGTGGCATAATGGTTAGGGAACTGGGCTTGTAACGTTAAGGCTGAAGGTTCAATCCCCAGGTGGGACACTGCCGTTGTACCCTTGAGCAAGGTGCTTAACCTGAATTGCTTCAGTAAAATATCCAGCTGTATAAATGGATTGTAAAGCATTACAAACTGTGCAAGTCGCTCCGGATAAGAGCGTCTGCTAAACGCCTGTAATGTGATGTAAAGTGAGCGAGGCGCCCCCTACCGTCCTCGCAGTGCATTTCGCTGGGCAGGGCCGGCTCCCAGGTCAGCCGCTCTCCGCACGTGTAGAAGCGAGGGCCCGACAGCACCATGCCAGCGCCCGTGCAGCGCAGCACCATGCCGTGTCCCACCTTGTACTCCTCCTTCTGCGGCTGCGCGGTCACGTCGTCGGGGAGGGCGGGCCTCACGCACACTTTCTCTGCGTGACGGGAAGCACGGCGTCAGCTCTGCCGGACGGCTGCACGCTGACGTGTCGAGGCTCTATCTGAGAACCTTCCTGAGCCAGGTTTTCGTGGTTTACAGGACGATTGTCGTGCAGGCTACTTCAAAGGAGCATTCCAGCATTTTTTTTTTTTTTACATAATTCTCTTCTTAACCACGGTGATATTTCCAATTGTTTTCTTCATGCATGCTCCCATTATCTGGTGAGAGATGTCTATTTATTTTCCTTTAGTATTAGCCACCATAGCCAAAGCTAATGAAAGCGGATAGGGAACATTCCGGCATACTCCAAAAAACATGAAAATGTCCCCCAATAATCCCCAACACAAATATAGCAATGGTGTTATGCCTTAAGACGTTTGGATTAATGTTCATGGTTTCCATTGTTTTTAGCAACTATTAGAATCAATGTTGAATATGTCTTTATTTGTCTGCTGTAAGTACCTTTTCATGCATACATTTGCCTGTTGTCTAGTGTGCAGACTGTGGAAGCACACACACACACACACACACTGTGCTGTGGCTGACTGGATTGTGGCTGTATATCCCACCAAATAATGGGAATATGCAAGAAAAACATTTGGACCAATCAACAACATTGTGGGTAAGTTGAAAATCAATGATGTAAAAAAAAGACAGAATAATCATTTAAAGATATCTAATAATTAGTATAATACATTAAAGTCTTAGGTGGCTTAAGATAAAATGTGACTTAAGTATGAGTTATGATGGGCTCAGAATGAGATTTCCCCAGTGTCCTTACTGATACACATCCCTGTCGGCTCGGTCCATTTCCCATCTGGCAGACAGCGGAGGTACTGGTACCCCTCCATCTCGAAGCCAGTGAAACACACCACCTCGTCCTGCTCCCCGAAGTCATAGTGCCTCTTATCCACCTAGGAGAATAATATATGCCATTTAGCAGACACTTTTATCCAAAGCGACTTACAGTAGTGAATGCATACATTTTTCAGTATATGTGGTCCCAGTGGGAATTGAACCCAACAACCTACGCATTGAAAATGCTATGCTCTACCTACTGAGCCACAGAGAACGAGAGAAAGGGAAGGGGGTGGAGGAGAGGGAGAGTGTAGAAAGGGGGAGAGTGGTGACAGAGAGATACAGCTTACAGGCAGAGATGGGCAAAGATACATCAAAAACATCTTGTTACAAAATACAAAATACCCCTCAAATAAATGTATCAGATAAAATCAAAATACTGGTGCCAGAAAATGTATCAGATAAAATACATGTATTTTGTATTTTTAAAATACAGGAAAAAAAACTTGTCTCCAGTTGGCTATGTAGGCCAACATATGAATAGGTGGCTGCCTTTCTCTATGAATATGAGCAAAAAGCCACACCCTACACAGGCTATCGCCGTGTGTTAAGTGTTAGGGCACAATCACATCTTTAGCATCTCCTAATTAGTTTGCCCACATTACTCCCTCCATTTTGGTTGTTTGGGCTATTGACAACCAATTTCCTATATTTGATGCTATTTGTATATAAAAGAAAAATACTGAAAATAGTACAGTACAAACTTACAAACAAATCAGCATGAATTGTACATGCTAGCTAGTGTTTCTGGAGTCACAAAGTGGCGTTTTGAAACCGTATTTTCCAAATTTTCACGTCACGTCACCTCAAAACGCCACTTAGAATACTGTGAGTAGGCTTGTGTGAAAACAAGTGCCAAATTCTCAATAGCTGCCTGCGACCAGATACATGCATGCATCCACGTGTGCATGCATTCACCTTGTCCAACCGACAGAGAGCGGGTCTAAAAATCACTGTGAGTGTGTCTAAGTGTACTGTTGTTCTTTTTTTATGTTCTTTGAATCATGGATAAAGTCTTTTGAGTATTTTGAAAATACAAAATTACTCCACCCTAAAGTATCTTGTTACAAATTACATTTGAATTTTTTCAGCCCTGTCAAATACAAATTACAAAATACTCAAAAGTAATTGAAATACGTATTTCAAATACAAGTAACAGAAATACTGCCCATCTCTGCTTACAGGTATGATCCCAAACAGCATTTCTCGAATTAAACTGAGCATTATCAATATTATTTTGATCATTAATATTATGTATGGCTTATCAGGGCCATTGAGGTACGCTACCGAGCTCAACCCCCCAGCCCCCCTCACCCTCAGGTAGCTGTTGGCAGGTGGTTTGGGTTTGGGACATCCAGGTGAAGCAGGTAGCACCTCCTCCTGATCTCTCTCTTTCTCGTACTCGTCATCGTTGATACACACATCCTGCCTACGGGGGAGATGTCATTAACAATATACACATTTACACGCCCATTTCATTTCAGGTCGGATGCATTGGATGCCATGCTATTGATATGTTCAAATTGTTTTTATTTTGGTCTTGTGCTGTTTTGGTAAATGTACCCAGGACTCCCCGGAAAAGAGTATTATTACTGAGTGGACTATCCTGGTGAAATGAAGTTGAACTGAACCGAGTTGTGAAAAGGTTTGTCCTCAAAATGTGTTCTGTGATTTTGTGGGTTGTAGACATGTTTTTCTGTCAAATGTTTTCCTAAGGAAAGCAAGTGTGAAATGGACCCTCTGACACTGGGAGAGGTGGAGGGAGGAGTAGAGAGGGCTGCGCCTCCCTTTTGGCTGCTGTCAGGTGCTCCTGTTCCCTCCCACAGCGGCCCCACCTACAGGCAGGCTCACCTGAGGCTGATCAGCAATCAACTCAGCTGTGAGCCATTGCCTTCGTTAGGCCTTTATAAAAGCACAGCCTGCCATGCCTGATTGGAAAGGTTTTGGGCTTAGAGGAAGAGGTGCTGGTGGTTTGTTGCTGTTCACCCTCTAAGCAATATCTTTTGATTTAACTTTGTCATTTTTGTGATTTGTTTTATTTTGTAAAGTAAAAGAGAAATAAACTGGCCATTGCCCTGCTAGAACTCTATTTTGGGTTGTCTTTCATCCACTCACCACCTGGCAGGGTGGCCACCCCTGCCACAGACCTACTTATGTCACAGCTGGAAAGTTCATGGTTTGGTGGTGGGGAAAAAAATAATTTAGTAAAGAAATGACCTTTCACAGCCTTATTGCAGTGTGGTGACATTTTATATTAGCTGGGAACCTGCACAGTGGAAATATAAGTCATTCAAGCCTCATTTCTGCTGAATAATATCACTGCAGAGGAAGCCGTACTTTTGGAAGATGGAGATATGGCACTCCTCCTCCTGCCTGTTGCTTCCTGGGCACTGTTTCCCACCTCGGAGTGGGGCAGGGTTGTTGCATTCTCGAACCCGGTGCCTCCTCATGGAGGAGTCACAGGAGCTCCAAGGTCCCCAGCAGCTCCAGTATCCATCTACGGCCTCTGCGAGAAAAACAGAGACACCAGGAGTCACACTGAATCCAGAGCAGAAAAACATGTAAACGCATCAGGAGTCACACTGAATCCAGAGCAGAAAAACATGTAAACGCATCAGGAGTCACACTGAATCCAGAGCAGAAAAACATGTAAACGCATCAGGAGTCACACTGAATCCAGAGCAGAAAAACATGTAAAAGCATCAGGAGTCACACTGAATCCAGAGCAGAAAAACATGTAAACGCATCAGGAGTCACACTGAATCCAGAGCAGAAAAACATGTAAACGCATCAGGTGTCCCACTAAATTAAAGGGCATGACATAAATTAAAGGACACATGTAAATGGCCCTGAAAATCCAGGCCTGAAACAGGAAAACGTATCCAGCACATTGAGGAAAATGTTAGCATAATGGTTAAGGAACTGGTCTTGTGACGCAAAGGTTGCAGGTTCGATTCCCAGGTGGGGCACTACCATTGTACCCTTGAGCAAGGTATTTAACCTTGATTGGTTCAGTAAATATCCAGCTGTATAAATGGATTGTATGTAAAGAAATGTGAACTGTGTAAATCGCTCTGGATAAGAGCGTCTGATAAATGCCTAAAATGTAAATGTAAATGAAAAAACGGTATTCTACTTCAAATAAAACAACATGTCACTTTGCCACAGGACCTTGATTTTTGAAAGCCAACTGCTGACTTCTGACATCATCCCAGCAACAATCATTCAAAAACAAAACCTGGCCTCCTGTTTTGGGATCTCATAATGTCTTATAAGATAACATAATAAAGGAAAGTGTGAGAGCCACTGCAAGGATTGAGTGGGAGGGGTGAGAGTGCGTACCGGAAGTGTAATCCGGAGCACGCTTCTCACAGTTGGACCCGTAGGTGCCGGTCTGACAGACGCACAGACACTCGGTCCTGCTCAGGACGGGTCGGGCGTTGTTGGGACACGGCGCGCATTTGCAGGAGTCCACCTCCTCCAGGTAATCCACCAGCGCCCTCTCCAGGTATCTTCTCTTCGTCACTGCGCAGGGAAACCCTCGGACCAGGTTCAGGATGGGCAACAGCTGACCGACACAGAGACAACGTCATTTCAACGCAGAAGCTATGTCACTTCGGTTCATTGGCAGGATGGATCTGGCTTAAAAAGAACCACTACGTTTTCCAACTTAAGCCCCAACCCCACACTCTACATCAGATACTCTGCTATGCTGGAGTTGGCTAACTCATACACTACTATGGTGGGGGTTGGTTAAATTATACTCTATGATGGTGAGCTTGGCTACCTCATACCATACTACCATCAGCTTGGTTACCCCATTCCATACTAGTGGGGTTGGCTACCTCATACTCTATAATGGTGGGACTGGTTAAGTCATACTCTATAATGGTGATCTTGGCTACCTCATACCCTACTATGATCAGCTTGGTTACTCCATTCCATAATAGTGGGGTTGGTTACCTCATACTCTATAATGGTGGGACTGGTTAAGTCATACTCTATAATGGTGATCTTGGCTACCTCATACCCTACTATGATCAGCTTGGTTACCCCATTCTATAATAGTGGAGCTGGTTACCTCATACTCTACAATGGTGGGGTTGTCTTTGGTTGACTCTGCCCAGTCTTTATAGGTAGTGCTGTCGGGAGCAGCCCCCTGTTTTTCCCAGGCCAGGGCAGCGGCGTACTCGGCCCGGCCCCCCTTCACCATGGAGATGGACTTCTCCGACGCCTTCAGGAACGATCCTCAGGAACACAGAGGAGACAAACGCACAGACTCTGAACAAGCTCCTCGGGGATAGCGATCACGTCAGCCACATGAGTGGTGGCCAGAGCACTGGAACCCCTGGACCTTTACAACGCAGTTTAAAGGACACTTTTACTAAAGCTACAGTAATGTTCACAAATACCTTCGTATTTTTCGGACATCTTATTAGTGTGGCATTTTTTGACAGATCTTGAGGAGTAGAAAAACAGGATCATGACTGAGGTCCCCGATGAGATGCAGCCATTGGCCTCCTCCTCTGTCACACCTGCACAAACGGAGACACTCAGTACACTCAAAGGTCACAAAAACTCAGCAGCGCGGCATGACTCTGACATCAGTGCTGAGGCCTGAGGGGGTGATACACTATATGATTCCTCATTTCAAACTTCTATGGTGTGTCACCCTGACTCGTGACCCCTCCTGCATTCCTTGTGGTCATTTCAGTGTGTACCAGGCTTCACTTAACATCTAGTCACTTCTTCTGGTTAGCCGCCAAGCTAACCCGAAGGTATTAGCGAGCCAGCTAGGTAGCTAAAGTTTCATTTAAACATGACAATCATTTTCCTTTGGTTAACAATTTCAGAATTGAGGAATGTTAAAGGACATAAAGCTAGCCTTGTTATGCAGCTTTTTTGTTTGTTTTATCTAGCTAATTACACTGAGTGGCAACCTGACATTCCAGTCAGATAAATGCACCAATAATTAGAATACTTTCATACACTACATGATGTCAGTGCACGCTACTCACAAACGTATGCTCTGATGCAGCTTGCCACAAACCATGTGCCTATGTGTGCTCTGTACTTGTGTTTTAATGCTGCTTGCTTCGAACAGTGTTAGAATTGCATCTGTCTGTGCCTGCTGCATGCACCGTGGGCTTGCTTTCTAATAATTATGTGCTAATTATGTCTAATAATTATGTGCATTGTGTAAGCGCAGGGATGCTGCTTGCTACTGATTGTGTGCAGGTTGTGGCGTTGCCTTCTTCTAATTTTGTACCTATCTGTGTCATACTGCATGTACAGTATGTCTTGTAGTGTTTCTTTATTTTAATTATGTTGCTGTGGAGTTGCTTGCATTTTATGTCATGTTATATGTCTCCATCATCCGGACATATAACATGACATATGACAGGACGACAGGTGGAAATGTGCCTTTTGGCTACATCTGGCACATTTACAGTACTGTTTATGAATGTGCAATGTCCCTGTTGAATAAATGTAATGAAATACATTCAACTTTCTTTAGGAAGCATGCGTAATGATAGGTATATTCTATAGCTAGGACAAAACTCCATTTCACTTTTATTTCTAATATACGACTTTACTTCACTTGTCTTTCTTCTGACTGTTTGTAAGTTTCCTGCCAGAGTCTTTTGTTGAAATCATTATTTGAAAAGTAAAGCTGAACCATTTAAAAAAAAGCTTTTCCTACCTGAATTCTTCATGTCCTCCCGGTCGTACTGGTACAGAAGGTCGTAGTGCCCCCCCAGCGTGCCGGAGCTAAAGTAGTGCGTCCCAAAAAGTTGGAAGACCTGCCTGTAGAGGGCGTAGTTGTAATCCAGAGGCAAGCTGTTCAGGAAACTCAGGAAGGGCTCAGACAGGTAAAGGTCTGACTGCTTCGTTCTGAAGGTGGAAACGGCCACCACCTGGTGGACGCGGAAGAATTTGGAATCCTGTGTGAGGAGAGAGAGAATAGTGGGACACGGACGATGCGATATGTGAAACGTCAAATAATTAGAGGCAGTGAAGTAGTTCCCATGTAAAAAAAGATATATATATCCCATGATGCACCAGTGCTGTGCATCATACCATGATTCTAAAGGCATGCTATATGTATATAATCAAAACCAAGCTTTGTTCCATATGGCATTTCTAGTTCCTTCTCTCTCATTGCATGGCTGCCCTTGTGAATTTAAATATCGTGCCCTTCAATGTTCCCTGTCATGGCTGCCGGAGGGGCAGTACATAGCTGCTGCTGTTTACACTGAGAAAACTCTCATGTGGCTTGTGTTGAAATGGTTATTGGAGCTAATTGGTCAATATCTGAATGTATTTCAGGCACTGCAATGGACTCCCAAGGAATAATAAAAAAGCATGATTTTTTATAACATCGCACTCAATACAGAAATGGAAGAAAAAAAACATGACGCTCACTTAAATCAGTTTTAAACTAAAAGTGTTTGAGGGGCAGCTGCTAGCTTATGAAAGATGGTAAATAGTTGACCTATGATGTGTGTGTTAGTGGGAGAGATGGTGAATAGGTGACGTGTGGCGTGTTAGTGGGAGAGACGGTGAATAGGTGACGCGTGGCGTGTTAGTGGGAGAGACGGTGAATAGGTGACGCGTGGCGTGTTAGCGGAAGAGATGGCGAATAGGTGACGCGTGGCGTGTTAGTGGGAGAGACGGTGAACAGGTGACGCGTGGCGTGTTAGTGGGGAGAGACGAACAGGTGACGCGTGGCGTGTTAGCGGAAGAGACGGCGAATAACAGAGACGGCGAACAGAGAGAGACGGTGGGTGACAGAAACAGTGAATGGGGAGACTCGGCAAACAGGGAGAGATTACCTTCTTCTGTGAGGCCTTGACGGCAGTGCGGAAGGAGGAGGAGCTGTGGGACTGTCGATAGCTGCTTGTGCCGAAGAGGATGGGGATGAAGAAACTGCTGCTGGAGCCTGAACTGGAGGAGCCGCTGGACGCGAACCCCGACGCCAGCTCCACCGGCTCACTCTGCGCCGGCCCCACCTGATTTTTAAAGTCCTCCAGCATCTCCACCTGCAGGGGCCACACACACACCCACCCACTGTGCTCAGCTAAGGTGCAGGGGAGTACCGTGTGGCCATACACAGCATACACCATCCATCCACTTTAGAGTGACCATTTGTGTCATTTGTGCTTTGCTAAGCAGATATCCCACGATTGTGCGCATTCTGTAATCTACTCAGTGATGTGATATTTAGATGGAGCTTTGACTGAGGAAGTGAAGTTCACCACCAGCCCACAGGTCTGCTGCTAAACCAGTGCTGTCTGAATGAGGTAGATGTGTGTAGATACCAGTTTACAAAAATGTTCCTGAGGCAAATTTGGACTCAAGGCATGTGGCAATGGCAATACAGGCCATTGTATTTCACATTATTTTGTGAAATGTTACAATTGCGGCTGAGGGCTTCATTTTTCTTCCATTGCTCGTCTCAGAAAAACTGCATACTTACAATAGAACAGAACAGAGTATTGCTTACAAAGTGTCTGTGATGTCGATGTGTTGATGGAGAATCTATCTTAGATGGAGAAATCCTTTATGAGGAAGCCTGTGTGTTCAAAGCTCAGGTCAGGTTCTGATACCCTATCACACTTACAAGAGGGGTTATTATGCCTTAAGCTGCCTGATGACGATGACAATTTTTCTATCAGCAAACAGAACGACATTGCAGCTGAGACTCCTGACAGCTTGTGGGACACATATACCTTTGACATTCCTTTCTAAGCCATATTCACAATATTTCCTCCCTATTTCTCCAAGGATATTAATCAGCATGTAACAGGGAAATGTCATTTCAAAGCTAATGTCTGTTCAGTTAACACTGAAGGTTTTGTTTATTATTACCAGTCATTATTATGAGCTATGTTGCAACATTACGCCTATTGCTATGCAAGAAATTACTCTTGGCATTATTCTGCCTGATTTTGGAGGGAATCCTCTCGTGTGGATAAGGTTGTTTTGCAAATGCTGCAGCTACAAAGGTCACCAAAAGAAGCAGACCACAATATATCGATGTACTGATATCCCACTTTGTGAGTTAGCAACACGTTGTCCTAGCAGCACATCTCCTTTTAAAGAGAGAATTTCACCAAATGTGAATGAAGCTTGATCAATGTGTGTGCTGTGTGTGTGTGTGTGAATAAGAACATGGGTTTCTCATACCTTGAGTTCAAAGCTCTCAATGTTTGCAGGTATGCGATAAAATTTCCTGTCTTCTCGGCTCCGGTTTGTAACGCACTCATCACCGAGGAAAGAGTTGTCAAGGACAGCCGCCCGCATCGTCTCCGCTATGGCATCGAACCTGCATGACCGGAACATTCTGATCGCTATGGCATCGGAAACTGCATGACCGGAACATTCTGATCGCTATTACATTACATTACATTACATTACAGGCATTTGGCAGACGCTCTTATCCAGAGTGACGTACAACAAAGTGTTAACCGTAGTCAAGAACAGTTTAGCTGAAAGCCACCCTAGTGGGAAGTACAGTTCCTGGGTGCTAGGAGCAACCACATAGTTAAACTAGGACCCTGTAGGTAAATCTGTAGCCACAATTCAAAGGTAGCAATAAAGCAATCAATGCAGAAAATAATGCCTAAGCCTAATACAATACATAAACAAGTAGACATGTGTAAAACTAAGCAACTATGTCCCTAAGTTAACAAAAACCAGACTACGGGGAGAGGTGCACCCTGAAGAGGTGAGTCTTCAGTCGTCGCTTGAAGGTGGCCAGGGTCTCAGCTGTTCTGACTTCCACAGGAAAGTCAGACATCGGACCAGCATGACTGTAACATTCTGATCGCTATGACATCGGACCTGCGCTATGGCATCGGAAACTGCATGACCGTAACATTCTGATCGCTATGGCATCGGACCTGCATGACTGTAACATTCTGATCACTGTCCTCTGAGCCAGGATCATTCTGGACGAGCATGAAACCAAAGCACTCAAAACACAAATGCAACCATTCATTACAGAGAGAGAGAGCTTTTCACATACAATTATCTCCAAATTGGCTATGTGAACTACAGTCCACAATGCTGCTCTGACCACTGCTCCAACCTGACCACTGCTCCACTGCTCCAAACTGAGCACTGCTCCACAATGCTGCTATGACCACTGCTCCAAATTGACCACTGGTCCACATGCTGCTATGACCACTGCTCCAGACTGACCACTGCTGCTTTGATCAATAATCAACACTCTAGACTGACCACTACTCCTCACTGCTCCACACTGCTGCTCTGACTGCTATTCCACACTGCTGCTCTGATTGCAGACTAACCATTCTGTTTAATATATAATATAATATATAATGCCATTTAGCAGATGCTTTCATCCAAAGCAATTTACAGCAATCAATGCATAAATGTTTCAGTATATGTGGCCCCAATGGGAATGGGAATGGGAATGGGCCCCAATGTTTGCGGTCTCTCACCCATTTGCCATAAGTTCAGCAGCAGGGATGATCTCATAGGCGCGGTTACACACTTTCTTCAATCGGCTACAGTGCTTCTCGTCCGAATTGTCCCCGCAGTCGTTCTGCGTGTTACACTTCAGGCTGGGACTGATACAGCGACCTGGAAGAAGAGAGGAGTCACAGGGAGTCTCTGAGCCACTGCGGCCAAGCGCATCTATGTAAGTAAGTAAGTAAGTAAAGTTTATTTATATAGCACCTATCTCAGACCAGGGTCACAAAGTGCTTCACATGTAAAAACATCATTAAAGTGCAAAGAAGATAGCAGGTTCAACTTCAAGTTGATTATTCATTAATACAAGTTAATAAAACAAGTAGGCCTAAAGATAAAAACAAGAAAAAAAAACAGCAAGGGCATAAAAATAATAAAGAAGACACAGCAAAGGGTTTAGGCGAAAGCCTGTCTGAACAGGAGAGTCTTTAGCTGCTTTTTAAAAGCTTCGACTGAGACCACTGATCTTAAGTCCAGGGGAAGAGCATTCCATAGTCTGGGAGCCACAGTTTGAAAAGCTCGATCACCTTTTTTTTTTTGTTTTTAGCCTGGAACGAGGGACAACCAACAAACCCTGGTCAGAGGACCTGAGAGACCTACTGGTGATGTAGGGATGCAGTAGGTCACAGATGTAAGCAGGTGCCTGACCATGAAGGGCTCTGTAGGTGATGACAAGAATCTTAAACTGAATCCTAAATTTGATGGGGAGCCAGTGTAGGGAAACCAAGATGGGGGTGATACGACATGACTTTCTGGACCTAGTCAACAGCCTTGCAGCTGCATTTTGGACTAATTGTAGCCGGTCTAGGGTGGACATGTCGAGACAGGTGAACAAGGAGTTACAATAGTCCAGGCGAGATGACACAAAGGCGTGGATAATCATTTCCAACTCAACATGGGACACAACAGACCGAAGTTTTGCAATGTTTCGCAGATGGAAAAAACATGTACGCGTCAGTGACCTAATATGATGATCAAAAAGCATTGATTGGTCAAAAATAACACCAAGATTTCTGAGCATAGTCCTTACTGTTGTTGAGAGGGTCCCCATACAGGTAGCTACTTTTGAAGTGACTTTATCTGAACCAATAATAAGAACCTCTGTCTATGTTTGAGTGTGTGCATGTGTGTGTGTGTGTGGCTGCATGTACCGTTGTCACATTTGAATTGGTCCTTGCAGTTGACGCGCTCTATCTGGCACTCGGTATTGGGGTGACACGCCCGCTCCTCCATCAGCACCTCACTGCACTGCCCTCCCCCGAACTGGGCTGGCTTCACCAGTGACCGAGTCCGAAACTAAAACGCACCCCAACCCCCAGAGAGAGAGAGAGAGAAAGGGAGACAGGCAAATTGGTGGGGGGGGAAGAGGAGAAGAGAAACACACAGTGTTTAACAAGAGTTCTTAAAACTGTCAAGGTATTGTGTGACAAATGTTATCAGGCATGCCTGGCACTTCAAAGGATGGTCCACCTTAGGAATGTGGATACCGGGGGAGACCTCATCCCCTCCCTTAGCTGCTGAGGACATTTACTGTGAATCATGTTTCACATCATTTAAACAATTGAGCCTGACCAACCACTTTGAATCTGGAGTGATTTCCCTTTCCAGCAAAGCCAATCAGCACAGGGTGGTTAAGTACATAAATGTCCCATCACATATGAGAATCCTGTTCTCTTCATTGGTGATTAACTTGATTTGAGCCAATCCCAGATCTTGGAGAAGGCAGGCCTAGCCCTTGTGCTGAGCTGAGAGAGAGAGAGAGAAAGAGAGTGTGTGTGTGTGTGTGTGTGTGTGTGTGTGTGTGTGTGAGAGAGAGAGAGAGAGAGTGTGTGTGTGTGTGTGTTTGAGGGAGATAGAGTGTGTGTGTGTGTGTGTGAGAGAGAGAGAGAGAATGTGTTTGTGTGTGTGTGAGAGAGAGAGAGAGAGAGAAGAGAGAAAGAGAGAGTGTGTGTGTGTGTGTGTGTGAGAGAGAGAGAGAGAGAGAGAGAGAGAGAAAAGAGAGTGTGTGTGTGTGTGTGTGTGTGAGAGAGAGAGAGAGAGTGTGTGTGTGTGTGTGTGCGAGAGAGAGAGAGAGAGAGAGAGAGAGAGAGAGAGAGTGTGTGTGTGTGTGTGTGTGTGAGAGAGAGAGAGAGAGAGAGAGAGAGAGAGAGAGAGAGAGAGAGAGAGAGAGAGAGAGAGAGAGAGAGAGTGTGAGAGAGAGAGAAAGAGAGAGAGAGAAAGAGAGAGTGTGTGTGTGTGTGTGTGCGTGTGATCACCTGTTTCTTGGCGCAGGGGGAGCACTGTGACCAGGGCCCGTACTCGGTCAGCAGACAGTTGATAGGACACGCCTCCACATTGCAGGCCCTGCTCTCCCGCTTCAGACACAGCTGGTCACACATGTTCTTACGGTAATAATCATCATATCTGATATTCCTGCACGCAGAGAACACGATCACTCACAACAGTCATAATGGCGAACGCAGGAAACACAAACACTCGCAATACTCCTAATACAACACACTCAGAGAGCACGCACATAATGGTTATATCTGACACAGAGAAAGCAAACACCCACATCTGAACACGGAAATCATCACAGTGCATTCACCTTTTGGAAGAGCATGTGATTAAATGAACATGATTTGGTGAACTGGGAATGACCATATGGTAAAGCAAGGGCCATTTGGTGAAGGGGGCTGGACAGTGGGGTAATGTGAGGGCAATTTGGCGAACACGGCTGAAGACTCCCCTCTTCGGACTGTATCTTAGCTACCCGCCCATCCACACTCTCTAGCACGTTCTATTCATTCGATTAATGTATTGGATAGTTATTTCTATGGTATTGGATGTCTCTGTACATACTGTATGTTTTGTTAAATAGTTGTTAAGCCGGGGCTATGTCTCTGTGGTTATATATACTCTTGTGGACGCACTTATGTTATCTTGCATTGTAAGCCACTCTGGATAAGAGCCTCTGCTAAATGGATGTCATTTAGTGAGGCGTTTGATAATATGAGGGTGATTTGGTCACGTGTGCGGTAATACGACGGCGATTTGGTGAGGTGGTCGTGTGGCAATGTACCTGTGGCGGTCCTGTGTGCCATGGTTGCAGGTTCTGGAGCAGGCGGTCCACGCGGACCAGGGGTAGTGGTCACACATGCAGCCCAGGCCCAGAGTAAGGCTCTGAAGCAGGCCAGCAGAGTGAAGAGGTGGCTCTCAGGAGCCATCGTGTCTGGAGGGGGGGGACAGGAGCAACACATACAGTACAGAAACAACCAGAAGACTACAGGAGCAACACTGAGTCATGACAGAAATGTGGATTATGGAGTTTTCCATGCGATAGGAGCTCAGAGATAAGGTTTATGGAACCTGTAGCTCAGGATTTATACATTGTAATAATATTCGACACAAGGCGACAGTGTAGTGTAATGGTTAGGGAGCTGGGCTTGTAACTGAGAGGTTGCTGGTTCAATTCCCAGGTGGAGCACTGCCGTTGTACACTTGAGCAAGGTGCTTAACCTGAATTGCTTCAGTGAAATATCCAGCTGTATAAATGGATTGTATGTAAAGAAAGAAACTGTAAGTCGCTCTGGATCGTCCCTTGCCTAAAAATTCATTTAAATTCTAACAAAAAAATAGTGCATATTTGGAGAAGACAGAGATTAATTTTTGTTCAAATGTGCATTTAAACTTGTGTTAGTTTAAATTTAAAAAAAAATATTTCCCAGAAATGTTGCTTCACTTTCATTTGAAGGGGGGGAGGTTATTCTCACAAGCAAACTTTTATTGGCTCAGGCCCAAATGCTTTATTTCATGTAGAGCTGCACTGATTGGTTCTATATGGGAATTGGCAAATCGCCAATGGCAGACTGAACAAATCTAAAACAACACCAGCTGTTGGCCAATGGTAGCATCCCTTTCACTACCAAAAGGGGCTTATGCCCATGTGAATCAGCCTCCTTAAAATGTTGGCGTATGGACAAGTTCCTAGCTGAAGACGGACTGATGACAGAACAATACCGGAAATCCTCCAAAAAATCTTATATATAATATAATATAGTGTAATCTTACTCTATCATGGAGCCTGTAGTTCACTGAAATTATACATATTATAGTATAATGTGATTTGCAGGTTAATGATATTACAGACATTAAAATTATTGGACCTGTGGTTTAAGGGCATTAAAGATATTAGGATTATTGGACATGTGGTGTAATGCTATCATGGGGATTTGTAGTTTAATTATATTACAAAGATTAGGATTGTGGGACCTGCAGTTCAATGACATTATAGAGATTAGTATAACATGGGAAAGGTGGCATCCTCATTCAGTAAATGTTTTGTTTTAAACAGAGGCAATGTACAAATTACATTTTATGTGTACATCCCCAATAAAAGGAATACAGTTGCGTATCTTGCAACGGCACTAATGTATCGGCGACCAAGGAGTGCAACGTTATATGTGTGTGTGTGTGTGTGTTAACTTGTATCTTAAAACCACACGTGTAACTGCAGTCTAGATTAATGAGAGATGCTTTGGTATGAAAATGTTTATTAGCCGGACTTGCAGAAAACATCAAACAGAATTTGCGTAAGAATACCAAAACGGCTATACGCAATTGTAAAAGCCTTCTGAGTTTGAGTTGCGCAGGAGGTCTATGATGTAGTTTACCATGCAAAAATTTTGGATCTCCTATAATATAATATATATATGCCATTTAGCAGACGCTTTTATCCAAAGCGATTTACAGTAGTGAGTGCATACATTTTTCAGTATATGTGGCCCCAGTAGGGATTGAACCCACAACCTAAGCATTGCTAACGCTGTGCTCTACAAACTGAGCCACAAAGAACCACGTGTGGTATGCCACCTTTCCCCCTATATCCTACATCAAAGGAAACCATAAAACATCAAATAAGGACACATTCACTGAAAAACGGAACCACTGCATGCGCTGTTTCTGTATGCGCGTCACACCGCCAGTTTCACAGACAGCCGCTGACTATAGATCATTTGCATTTGCACCGTTCACTTTTGAACGGTGTTCTGAAATCTAGTAGGCTAAGCGCCACCCGTACCACATCATCAATGACACCAACCCACTGCTCATGACATCAGCTCTCCAACAACACCAAACATGATTATACTGTACATGTAAATGATGAAGTTACAGTATAACACATTAAACTCAGTGATGTGGTCAAGTCTTGAGAACAGCCCCCACCGTGTCCTCGTTTTGCTGAGACAGCAGGATCAGTGTGGGGGTTGTAAGACATTGGGGCAATACCATTGTTCTCCCTGTTGGCTCCCTGCTGGCAACATAAACACCGTTCACACTCTTTGGGGTCACTTCAGGGCATAGTTCTGTGAACTGCCCTACACTTGTGTAGGTGAAAAGCGAAAAATAAACTTAATATCAAGCAAAAAATAGAAAATTGACTTTTCCAGGGTGGATATAACACAATTAAATAGCAACCAACCAAATTTGTACCCTGATACATAGTCACACAAACTTATATCACATCAAACTGCAATATTTTCATTTCCTTAACTGAATATATTATTTCAAAGATCCACATATCCACCTAAGTGAGGAAGAGGCTTTTATATTCAAGTGTATGCTGCATTTTTTTAAAATCGTTTAAGAAATATGAATGAAACCATTTCACTTCAGTGTACATCTAATTCAGCTGAACTAGTCAGCATGAAATTCCATTATCGTTGGTTGTAAAATATGATATGCAGAAATAAACATATAATTTGATTTTTAAATTCATATATTTGGTTATATGGCCTCTGGCCTGCTCTGTAATGTCACTGTACTTAACAGATTTTTAGATATCATTGGTCCAGTTGCTAAGTTACATAAATTGATAAGTTTGTGTGATTCAAACAGCACAAGCAGGCAAACAACAAAGAGGCTGGAGAAGACATTTGTAAAACCTTTCTGAGCGACAACCACGAAACAAAAAAACTTCACAGCACAACAGCACCACACAATAATATAACGCAGTGTAAAAAAATAGACTTATATAATGTTATATATTATATATTATTAGCCTGCTCCAAAATGACTCAAAGAGGATTTGTGATTTGGAATATTTTGACTCACCACGTGTTGGAAGGCAGTAGAGCTGCTTTGTCAGACGGTCACTGGAGTTTCTCAATTCCGCTGTGCTGTGTGTCTGTGTATTTGGTGTTTATAATTTATGTGGTCTGTGTGAGTGTGTGTGTGTGTGTTTGGACAGAGGTTTTGTAGGATGTGGATACGTTTTCTGAAGGTGTCAGATGTCAACCAGACCAATGCACAACATTTTCACTGCAGGTGCTGCCTCCTGGGCAGAGAGGCATTATCAGAATGTTAGAAAGGTATCAGAATGTTACGTGATGTTACACAACCCCCCCGGCCCCCAGGATTTGGAACTGTCCCGTGACAATGGGGTCAACATACCCTCACAGTAGGGGGCACCCACTATTCCACTAGCCCCGTAAACCAGCAATCTGATACGTCAGGCAAACAACTGTCTTCTTTAAAATAACCAACAAATGCATACATTTTTCAGTACTGTCCCGGTTTAAGGTTGGTCAACTGAGCCACAGAGAACCTTTAAAATAACCAACAAATGAGGTACTGTTTAAGGTTGGTCAATTTGCTTAGCTCGGGGAGCCTTAATGAAGGCTCCGGGCACTCTGCGCTCTAGTTTTGCATGTTTGGGGGAATGTGTTATACTGCCTTGTCTTGTATGTTCTCTGGTATGTACTGTTTTGTGAGATTTGCTAAGGTTGAAATAAGTGTGCAAATCATTGTTTCAACCTATGTCTTCTTCCCCTTTAGCGCTAGAAAGGGAAGGTGTAACAAGCCAGGAGCAAGGCCACAAGGACTGTTCACACACCGCAACTGGCGTGTGGTACGTCATCACATGCTGGCAGCGAATGCTCTAAGTTCTGATGCCACTGCACTACGATTTGACTTAGAATGTCTCCAGTAGCTGTACTTTATACAGACAGCAAATGCTTTAAGTCTTGAATCTCAGGGTACCAGACTCAATGTAAATAGTTTTTCTAGCGTGGGTCCTAGGGATTAAGCCCTTCAACTCCTATATGGCTGTTGCAGGGACAGGGGCAAACACAATGTCTGGGGTATATGTTGTCTCCATGTACTTAACGTTAATTTAATTGTATTGTTTGTCCTGATCATCTTCCCCAAATTGCTCCAGAGAAAAGCGGAGGTTCAACATGGTACAATTGACCTCATAATATAGAAGCGATAATGAATAAAATCCATTTTAATTGACTAAAATGTTGCACGTTACATGTCTTATAAATTTTCCCTACAAGACTAAACTGCATCTTGTGATTGGTCAGCAACATGTGTAACGTGGTCTGCATCAGGAGGTTTGGGGATCGCCGGGAGCCGTCTTGAAGGCACAGGATGGTTGTTTTAGGGGAACTTGCAATTAAATAGTTTGGAAACCTCATGGGCTAGACTAGAGCATGGCTAGTCTGTGAAAGACCTCCAGCACAATATGCATGAATATATTTCAAGCCTGTCCATATATGAATTTTCTCATTTTGGAGATGTAAGAAATCCCAAATAAGGTAATGTTTGTACAAATATATAGAACGTTCTAAAGTTGCAGAATTTTCTGTTCAAACTCATTATCAGCACAAGAGTAAGGAGTCCCCTTATCAGTGCTATCTCCTCGGGGCGTTGGTTGGCAACGGTTTCCTCCTCTTACTGGAAAAGGGGGGGGGTGGGGGTGAGGGGTCTTTTCCTGTTAACGCAGCTCAGCTGGGAGAAGTTCCAGATTCTCCTGACAGCTAGCTGACCTCTGAGGCCTTTTTGGGAGGGAGAAGATGAGGGCAAGGAGGAAGAGGGGGAAACGGGAACACGTACAGGACATTCCGTTCCTCGCAATCTCAAGCGCTGGCTTATAAACCAATGCAAATCACTACACATTCCTCTGCATTCATGAAATTAAACAGATTAGTGTTTAATTCTGTATTTATACGACTTACTCCTGTACCAATCAATGTATGCACACGTCTGACAGTGCACTGCATATATGACCTTATATATGAGGAGTTTTAGCACATTATACGGTGTTACACTTTAAAATCTTACACTTGTGAACAATTAGGCAATAAACATCTGGTCTGTTGGTCCTAATGCTTTGCAATAAGTTTGTATATAATTGCTGTACTTACATAGCAGCAACATAACAGATTCTGCTGAAGATGACATTGAAGTGATTCTGGGTAATTCATAAAAGTTACAGGAAGTGTCTCTGCATTTTGCTCAATTTTGAGTAAGGGTATACAGTAGGGAGCGTCAAAACAACATGAAGTTGTCACACACGTTCGCTCCCACACAGTGAATTAATAACCATATTAATGACTGGGTTATTCACTGTGCGTGACCCCTAAACATTAATATATTTAATTGATTTTTATACTGCCAGGTTTTCTCATTAAGTGGATCAAAATTGTAAGGGAGCGAATGCATGTGACAATTTCATGTTTTTTGATGCACCCTAGTATACAGTACCTATTCTTAAAGGTAGTATCTGGATTATTTTAGCCTTATTCTTCAAAACAAATTGGCCAGTAACAACAACAAATAAAATTACATTACAGTCCAGCTGCACAAACTGAGACATTTGTAGATTTATTCATGAATTAGAGGTAATATTCATGAAAGAGGAACCGTCATGCAATTTTTGTTACCTTTGTCACCATAATGACATGCCAATTTAAAAGTTATGCTGCTCAGAGGGTAATGCATATGGTCTGGCTATAAAGACCGATCAAACAACATGTCGACAAAGTTTTCGAACTCTGTCGTTATGGATTTTTGACGACGACTCTTATGGATCACCATTGAGTTAAAAACTGTGATCTGTTGCCATCTAGTGGTATGTTTGTGAATTACTGAAGCCTAGTGACGCGAATAATCGGCGAAGGAGCCTATGAAATAACACACCAACCTACGAAATAACACCAGAAAAGTGAGTTCGTTTAAATAAAAAGTTTATTAAGAAAATGATCGCTAGTTGTTGTCAACTTCTGAACTACCTCCAGCATTCCATACACATTCAGTACCATAATGAATGACAAACCAGTTTCACGCTTCGCTCTGGGTAAACTTCAAGTTTACAACCACCGGTGCTGACCGATCAAACCTTACCAATGTCCTTACGCACAAAAAAAGTGATTATGTACGTATTATATATACTGTATACACACACACACACTTGTGTAACATATTGATTGTTATATATTATATAAGTAATGGCTTCTTGCAATGATTTTATATTTACTGGAAAAAAGTCAAACCAGATAGAGTTTTGGTACATGGAAGACTAAAGTATGAGCATTATTCTGATAACAAAAATAAAATCATTAAATGCATAATACAAAATAAGCATATCAATAAATAAAAACAGAACAGATCATATGAGCTGTCAGGTTGATGCATTCGTTTATAACCCAGGAGATTACTGTGAGGGAACGTGCCTGAATTTACAGCAAGGCCATTTGTAAGCAATGAAGGCCAGTACTGAATTTTATTTCTGAATTATACAAATACTAAAACTGAGAAACCAACCTCGTTCTCAAGCTACTATGGAAGAAATGACTGATCTGTGTGATGTATTGGTCGTTCCTGGAGGCAGGCAAGCATGAACAAAATTAACTCCAGTAGAAATATGAGAAAGAAAAAAAATCCTTATAAAGTGTGGATTAAAATTATGGTAAAAAATATATATTCACATTTATAACTATTAATTTCATTACTTTGGTTTAAAAAAAGATTTATCTTTTGTATCACAAAATAAAGTTAGAAAATGAGCAGCCTTTTCATCAAAGGATGGGAGCTGTTTGGCCAACGGCAGTAACAGGTTTGTGTGAGACACAAGCGCTCAAAGATCATGTAGAGTAGTCACTTGCTCCTTACGGCTTCTGGGGGAGGGGCCAAAGGCCGGGTGCCAGCCTATTAGCTGGACAGCAAGCAGCCGAGGCCAAAGAAGCACCTTTTCCTCTGTGGGACCAGCGGGTATGGAGTGAGGTTCAGGAGGCTGCTGTCATCTACACACACACACACACACGCACACACACACACACACACACACACACACACACACACACACACACACACACACACACACACACACACACACACACACACACACACACACACACACACACACACACACACACACACACACACACACACACACACACACACACACACACACACACACACACACACACACACACACACACACACACACAGTGTGAGTACTGGTACACACAAAGAGGTAATGCAGATATGGAAGTGTGACTAGTAATACACACACACAAACACACACAGATCGTTGTGTGAGCATGGACAAACACACACACACCTTGGTTTTTCAGGGGTAACGGCAGGGTCTCCCTGAGTTTGCTTAGCAGGTTTTTCATCTCTCGCACATCCCTGAGAGAGAGAGAGAGAGCGAGAGGCCCAGTATGATTACAGACAAGGACAGTGTTCTTGATATATAACATCAGAGAACATTTAGACAGGATGCTACCTTACTGCAGGTACTGCAAAAAAATAATAATTAGATGTGAATCGCCGAAATGAGTAGCCCCTGAGGTTGGTAACACACACAGCCCCACACACACACACACCTCTCCGTGTTCTCGATGTCTGTGCACGCCAGCGAGGAGTACTGCACACAGTCCACAGGGGGCGACCATCTGTCCTCCAGAATCGGGGCGTCAGAGCTCTCGTCCACCCTGCAGTCCACACTGGTCTCTGGGTCAGGCTTCCCTGCAGGATCACACACATACGCACACGTGCGCGTGCGCATGCACACACACACACCCGCGTGACCGAGAGTCAACACCGCGCTGTATCGGTGCTGTGCCGAGCTGCGCTGTACCTTTCCTGTGCAGCTGCAGGGAGCCCAACAGGCAGATGGATTTCAGCATCTCGGTAATGTACATCTCGAGGCAGCACTGCAGCTGAATAAACAGCCTGCAGATCTCCGGGCGGATCTCCCCGTCCTCTGGGCTGCAGGGACACGAGACACTGTACTGGGTCTGTGCTGTGGGGACTGTGTACTGCAGCGGTCTTCAGCTGCTTCAGATTCTTTTTTTAAATGGTGCACACAGGCTAAACATTTTTTTTGCTTACTATTTACAAAACGACGTATGAATGAGATGCATTGCGCGTGTGTGTAAACTGAGTAGGTGCCTTCTTAAATGTTGAGATTAATTATTATTCTGTCACAAGTGTGAGATATGTTGACACTGCAGATGTAGACCTGGAGCCGCATTAGGTTACAGGGAAAACAAATGTTGTTCTTCTTAGAGGCAATTAAATTAAATCAAACAAACATGAATTAATAAACAAAGCAAAGATAACGAGGTTGTAAAATATATGAACATAGGAGTTAGGGGCCCAAGCGCTGCTGGTATATGGGCATGAAGTTGTAATTGTAATTGTTAGCCTTCATCATTTCCTTACTTCTCCCCAGTTCGGACAGTTTCATGTTGGCATGGGGCAACAGCAAAAGGTGACAGACCATTGCTTTAATTAGCCACATGGGGGCGCCATAACACGCTCATATTTATGCCTTTTTTTAAAGTTGCTTTGGCGTTAAACAATCCAAACATGGAAACTCGGTGTCACAAAATAAGACAGTTGTATGTTCTCACAGTGGGAAACTAATAAATAACATTTGTTTTCAAATGCTTTAACGACTTATCGCGCACTTCGGTTACATTTGGTGAAGCTACAAAGCTACAATGACCATATAGAAGCTACAGCTACCAGATACAGAATAAATCTGTTATATCACCCAGTTAAAATAACGAACGAAACGTTCCTACGTCCAAAGACACTATGAGCCAATACAATCACTGCATTGTGTTTATATTCTACATAGACTTAACAATCAGACTGGACCACGCGCCATAAATATCAGGACCAAGGACAGCTCAAAGTCTTCCAGCAGGGTCGCAAGCGCATTCTAAAACCTCTCTCTGTCACACACACACACACACACACACACACACACACACACACACACACACACACACACACACACACACACACACACACACACACACACACACACACACACACACACACACACACACACACACACACACACACACACACACACACACACACACACACACACACACACACACACACACACACACGGTGCTAGCTTCCTTACTCTCTCTGCTTCCTTACCCGTAAATTACACAAAGATTCTGGTGTGCTGTGCGAGCCATCTCACAGCCTTTGGTTCGTGTCTTGTGCATTTCCGCCCGCAGAGAGGGGCAGTCAATCGATATTTCTCCGATGGAAATGACCAACTCACGATACAGCGCCACTAGTGTGTTGAACTCCTGGACCGTCTGAAAACGTTGACAAAGAAGCATCTTTCACACTTAAATATCGATATTAGAAAAGTAACACACAATTATAATACTGACGTTGGACAGAGCCCATGTTACCCGTCGCTGGGCGACGCTGTACGCGCAGGGCAATAGCGCATCGATACTAACGAGATTATTGTTAATATCGGGCTCAAATGTGATGGTTCTGCTTTTACTGCAGTAGGCTACTGTTGATGTTAACGCAACAAGATACAAAAAACCGACGAGTGTATCGATATCCTGACGGGAAGTAAAAGGTTGCAGAACATAGCCTACTCCAATCTCTCATTGGTGATTAACGTGTATTAGCCTACAATTACTAATTATTATACTAATCTCTTTAAGGAAATCCTGCAAATGAAATACTTATAGAAACAGATCATAGTGCCCGTTTGTCTACTTAAAATTCGCTTAAGTGGAGTGATGTGAGGGGAAATATATAGCCTGCTCTAGACGCTGCTTTCAATATCTGCAAAATTATTCAACATATCAGTCTTTCGACCAGTGCACCTGACGATAAAACAACATAGCAACGAATCTTTTCAATGTGTGCCTAAAATGCTCTTTACGTAATTCAGTGAAGCGAGGGGGATATACACTTTTGCAGGTCAATTGACCGACAACATTTCCAATCAAATTATTGCTTAAACACCTTTTATTAAACACTCATTTTATTCTAAACAATAAATGTTGCGAGTTTTCAAAATAGTGCATCTGCACGTGACACGAATGTAAACGGTGTTGGTTGATAAGCTATACCATAGAAACGATCAAATCCAGCATAATGTTGCCGGCGGTACCCACCATCCTGCAGTCCTCCACACCGCGCGAGGCTTTCCGCGCGCTCTCCGTGCTTTCCCGGCGCTCCGGATCCCTGTATGGAGGCTTGCCGATTTGGAAAATGCTCCCGGTGGATCTGGGGCGGTTTTTGCGCCCAATCGGTGCAGAACACATGCATACGCGTCCACCAATAAAACGTACAGCAATGGATAATCCGCTTATGTAATGACTGTGCACCCTTTGTAATTGTTCTGGTTGTTTTGAGTGAACGAATCGCTTCGCGGTTACCTCTCTAGTTGAAGTTGCCAGTCGAGCAGCTGTTAGCGTGGCAGTAGTGAAGGGTGCGCATTCCCCACCCCTTGCTGCATCTCCTCTACAGCGAAGCGAGTCACCTTCACCACTACACAAGCCCCATTCCGGTTACGAGTTCCCGTGAAGGATTGCGGGAAGAAGCGTGTGGGTGGTGGAGGCGGGTGGGGGGCTGTGGTTGGTTCTTGTCAGTGCGAGCTCACACGGATATCGCTAATAGCAGTACCAGATCTTATTTAGATTACATTCACAGATAGTTAGGCACCTAGATCGGACTGAGTGGTGCAATGTGGGGAGATGCCAGTCAAGCGACTTCCCAAGGTTTTCTTCGTATAATTGATCTAACCCTGGGAAGAGGTAACCAGCGGTCTGACGTGACTGGGAATGCTCTACACTCATAAGAGAGAGATACTGATGCGATCCACCAAAATGCTCCACGAGGGTAGGCTACACATACTACCCAATACAATGTTCAACAAAGCCACTTAGAATGTCTTTAGAAATGTGGAATGTTAGAAATCAAGCGCCAATGGAAAGTTGTGTTGTAAACACTCGCCCGTGTCTGTGGGAACTAAATGTTCATGTAAAGCTGGTGGAATAAATTAGCACAATTTTCTGAATAAATTTGGGATGGCGTAACGTGTAAACACACGTCACTCCTATGAAACGCATGGCCCTGTGTCAATCGTGCGAAACAAACGCCAGCATCTCCCAACATTGCTGTCCTTAAGCATATAGTGGAATCCTGCTGAAGGTTGTTGGCTTATTTATGGAGCGTTTATGGTGTATGGTATTCATGTACGCTAAAATACCTCTACTCACTTAACCGCTAAACACACAATACACAGCACTAGGTGTACAATAAGGCCAAAAGTCTTCATTCTTGCTTAATAATGCGTTTGAATGTTGTATTTTGCACGGATTTACAGAACTACCGGTAGCAGATAATGAGGGTGAAATTATGAACATGCCACAATTAATGCTTTGAATTCATGTAGCTGTACTAACAGTTGTATATAAGAAAGCAAAGTATTATATTTAGGTAAGTGACAGTATTTGTCATTAATGGACAAGGAACCAATACCAGCTGCTTGGATGGTTCAACTACTGATTCGACTGCAAGCCAAAACCTAATGTAGAGACACACACGGTCAGGTCAAAATGAGGAGTCAAAGTTTTCTACAAGTTTATTGCTGCCTCAAGGAGAGAGGGCTTCGCCGTGGCAGTTATTCTCACCACTGAGTACAAGGCAAAGCTGATCTTTATACCCAGTAGTACAGTGATTGTATAACACATTGTTGCCTATAACAAAAGCCCCAGAGATGAATGGTGTCAGTTACGTTTACCTTACTGGAAAATAACTGGGACATCAGTCTAAGATAAGTCCCCGTCTGGTAGACAGGGTGACGTGGGAACATTCAAATGTTCACAAGCAGGCAGAGTGGGGCAAAGGGCACATGGCACCTACTGAAGCATACATAACTATATGTGCTCTCGTTATCCAAATGCCAATGTAGAATTCCTACTCTAACACAGCCATGTGCATATCTATTCATTTCAAACAAGTTAATGATGCCACAGTTATGAAAACAGCAACTCAAAGAAAATAGGGTGTGGCATTTAACAAAGCCACTGTGGTGATTTGACCTTGAGTAACATATTTAATAAAGCCTTGCTTCTTAAAACGGTTGCACATTTCCCCCAGAAGTGGCTGTAAAATAAGTGATGTGTAGGTACGGTTAAAAAAACAAACGCCAAATAAAAATGTTAATTAAATTCACAACTCAAAGGACAGTGTCACAGGGGTGATACTGAATGTCCTTCTAAATGTTTCTCAGAGAAAAACAAACAACAAAAGGCTTGAGAGCAAGGCATTGTGGGAGAGAGTTCCTGAAAGTATAGATGCACTCGGTACAGAAATCAAACGCTAAACTCTGATGCTCGTTTAAACACCAGTTCACTTGTCGGACTTATCACCAATGCTACACATTAAAGAGAGACTTCCCATTAATAAATAAAACATAACAAAGTCAACGCGTCTGGTGCGGAGGACAGAGCAGCAGGAGGCAGAATGGTACACACAGATCCAATAATGCAGATATGTAAATCAAACAACAAAACGCAGTCGTTGCAGAATCATTACAGCTTCAAACGTTATCGCATAAGACGCGTTGAAAGCTTCAACTAAGCTACACTTTAGTAACTGGTCATTTAACCACTCAGTAGTGGGACACAATCGTGTGAGGCTGGTGTGAAGACTGTGCATCTTCATCAGACTACTCAACTGTGGTGGGGGGGGGGGACCCTCAAATATACCTAGATCTGATCTCACAAAAGCTGTCAAAGACAGCAGTCGTTGATCTACATAACAAGGCCATGTCTGTTATGGAGGAAAGTATTAGTAATGGGGTTTGCAAAACCTAATAAAGAGCCTTTTGAAAAATGACAGCAGAAAACCCTCGGACTGGCGGCCATGGACATTCTTCTTGATACGATGCTTGTATAAGCTTCAAACTTTGTGAAGAGCTTCAAACTACTACCCCTCAATCATCAAAACACGGCAGGCCATGACTCAGCAACCGTCTTAGATGGCCCGTTCTCGTCAGTACGGACTGTGGCAGGCAGTGTGGTATAATGGTTAGGGAACTGGGCTTGTAACGTTAAGGTTGCAGGTTCAATCCCCAGGTGGGACCCTGCCGTTGTACCCTTGAGCAAGGTACTTAACCTGAATTGCTTCAGTTACTGTAAGTCTGTAAGTCTGTAAGTCGCTCTGGATAAGAGCGTCTGCTAAATGCCTGTAATGTAATGTAATGTAATGTAATGTATTCTTACGTTCTTATCTTACGTATGGCAAATGTGCAGTATTTACATTCAAAGGCATTTCTCCTCATCTGACGCCCGCATGACCTTCAGACTTGACAAAGAGGTTAAAAATACTACCTCCTAGGGACACGTCACGTGCAATACGCTGGCATGTGGCGGACAGTTCTTTCTCCCTGAGCGTTGCTTGTATACACTCCAAACTTGGCAAACGCGTTGTAAGCGTGATGTCCTTTTGATTAGTTAAGTTAGACTTGCTTTCTATAGTGCTTTTGCGTTTTTTTTATTTGTTGCACAGGGTTTGGAAACCTCCAAGGTTGCCTGCAGCCTCTAGTTTCTACTAGTTACTAAAGTGATGCGCTGCGTTTTATTTCTGAGGGACGTGAGAGAGATGCATATTTACATAGATTTTCATCGCAAAGAAAACATTTGACTTTGGAGGACAGTAGAACTCTGTGCTGTTGTGGTGACAGTTGAGGAACTAATCGAATCCAGAATCTAGGCAGGCAGTGTGGTATAATGGTTAGGGAACTGGGCTTGTAACGTTAAGGTTGCAGGTTCAATCCCCAGGTGGTGACACTGCCGTTGTACCCTTGAGCAAGGTACTTAACCTGAATTGCTTCAGTTAATATCCAGCTGTATAAATGCATTGTAAAGAAATGTAAACTGTAAGTCGCTCTGGATAAGAGCGTCTGCTAAATGCCTGTAATGTAATGTGCAGTATTTACATTCAAAGGCATTTCTCCCTCATCTGACGCCCGCATGACCTTCAGACTTGACAAAGAGGTTCAAAACATGGCCTCCTAGGGACACGTCACATTAAACTTGACGTGCAATACACTGGCATGTGGCGGACAGTTCTTTCTCCCTGAGTGTTGCTCGTATACACTCCAAACTTGGCAAACACGTTGTTAAGCGTGATGTCCTTTTTATTAGTTAAGTTAGACTTGCTTTCTATAGTGCTTTTGCGTTTTTTTTAATTTGTTGCACAGGGTTTGGGAAACCTCCAAGGTTGCCTGCAGCCTCTAGTTTCTACTAGTTACTAAAGTGATGCGCTGCGTTTTATTTCTGAGGGACGTGAGAGAGATGCATATTTACATAGATTTTCATCGCAAAGAAAACATTTGACTTTGGAGGACAGTAGAACTCTGTGCTGTTGTGGTGACCGTTGAGGAACTAATCGAATCCAGAATCTAGGCAGGCAGTGTGGTATAATGGTTAGGGAACTGGGCTTGTAACGTTAAGGTTGCAGGTTCAATCCCCAGGCGGGGACACTGCCATTGTACCCTTGAGCAAGGTACTTAACCTGAATTGCTTCAGTAAAATATCCAGCTGTATAAATGCATTGTAAAGAAATGTAAACTGTAAGTCCCTCTGGATAAGAGCGTCTGCTAAATGCCTGCAATGTAACGTTCTAATCCGGATTTCAGGAAGGATCTGTAGGGCAAGTGCTGGGTGCTTCTGCACATTATATTACTCTTTAATCTAGAATAAATAGAAATGATCGAAAGAATGAAAAGGTGAAAGAAAGAACACAGGAGGTCATGAAAGGCCCTGCACGGTCTATGAAGAATGAGTCTGAAGCGATGCCATTTGTGTGATCGGGGAACTTGCAGCGACGCTGCTTTACAAATGTTCATTTTCATCACTGATTTTACACACAAACCGATAACGCGTGATCAAAGTCGAGTTTAACACGTATGCATGTACATGCGAAAACACGTGGCTGTGAATGAGATCGACGAAACACTCCCTCGCGTAAAAGGAAGGTGGGCTACAGGAGCGTAGCGCAGGTGGCAGGTGTGCTCAGTCATCCTTGTGAAGCAGGCGCCTGAGTTTGTTGCCTGACAGACATGAACCTCAGCTCTGTGAACAGCCACTCTGCACCCCACTCTCCTCTCCTCTCCTCTCCTCTCCTCTCCTCTCCTCTCCTCTTGTCCTCTCCTCCCCAGTCTCCTCTCCATTGTCCTCTCCTCCCCCAGTCTCGGCCACGCCCCTCCTCTCCTCCGCCGCTCTCAGAAGGAGGAGAATAAGAGGTAGCAGAAGCAGCAGCAGACAGCCAGGCCCAGGACCCAGTTGATCGAGTAGATGTAGACGACAAGCAGGTCCATGTCTAGCCTCCACCCGCGCGACTCCACCATGTCCAGCATGTCCAGGCCGTATCCGCGGTGGGGGAAGTGCCGCCATCCCCCGGGCTAGCCTGCCACCGTAACCCTGCAAGGGGTGGGGAGGGGAGCGTGAGGGACCCCTCTGGATGGACAGACAGACGTCACGGGAAATGGACAACCCGCCGGTACACAGACCAGAGAGCTCCGCAAACAAAGGGAAGACTGTCGTGTGCAATTTGGTGCAGGAGAGAGATTAGAGGCAGCGGCTTGTAATCAAAGGTAGCGAAGAGGGCGAATGCACAGCGGGAGCTGACAGCGCCACCTGGTGATCAGATCAGTTTATGTATCCTGAGAGACAATGTAACAATCTCGCAGTGCTACAGTGTTACAATGTTCGTTTAAAGAATGTGGTGACGTTTCAATACAAACACAGACGGGGAAGAAGTGGAGTAAGGTGCGCACGGCGTGAGCCATGAGATGAATTACCCCCAAACATGCGGAAGAGCTTCCTGGTGCTGGGGAGGGGCCAGCGGGCGCAGTTGGCTTTCTGGAAGCACTGCTTCCGGCTCAGGTAGAGCTTCGGGAAGACGGTCTTCGTCATGTTACTGAGCTCTGAAACACAAAGGCAATGGAGTGACACACAGGAGAGCCAGACGGAGCTGCAGCTGAGCAAAAACACAAAGTATACGTAAAAATAATTAGGTAGTAGTATGAATTTAGTTATACATGAGTTCAATTGAGGTACACAATTAATGAGAACCATCTAGGGTCTGCAGTCATGTGGAATCTCTCAGAATCACACTGTCCAATCACAGTCAGCTTGGCTATCTCGCTCTCCAATCACAGTCTGCTTGGCTATCTCGCTCTCCAATCACAGTCAGCTGGGCTTAAGAGATGTCTGTCTGTTTTCAGCTTAGAGTTCATGTTTCCCTCAGAACATTTGTAGGGACTGCACTCTTCCAGAACACACTTCACTCTCCCCAAAGGTCAGCTACTCTGAATTTAGCATCGCTAACATCGCACTCACGCACCTAGTTAATGACCGACAGACCAACAACTTTAATCAAACAGCCTACTTTCCCACAGTTCATATTTACAGGAAGAAAGAGGAACTGGAATAGAGCCTCTAATTAGCATGTTTTAAATTTGATCTCGCCTGAAATCATTTTTGTCTGAATTCATAAATGAGAACTTATTCCAGTGGGGCTGTCATTGGAATCTGTAGAAAGTCCCAAAATATACTCAGGTGTAGTAGCAGATCTGCCCTATCTTGAAGATAGCATTACCTCAGTTTCTCAATCTCATCTTCTCTCTCGTCTTTCACAGTACAGTACCAACCCTCAAGTAACTCTTCAACAATATTGCACTAACACTGCAACAACGCTTTTACAGTACTAGCCCTCAAATAACATTTTCACATTACAGCAGCACCAACCCTAAAATAATGCTTTCACACTGTGCTGTTAGTTCAGCTAGTTAGTTCAGCTGTCCTTCCTGCACTGCACTCAGGGTTTACAGAGAGATGACCTCAGGCCCAGTGGTTTACAGAGAGATGACCTCAGGTCTAGTGCTTTACAGAGAGATGACCTCAGGCCCAGTGCTTTACAGAGACGACCTCAGGCCCAGCAGTTTACATAGAGACGACCTCAGGCCCAGTGATTTACAGAGACAACCTCAGGCCTAGTGGTTTACAGAGAGATGACCTCAGGCCCAGTGCTTTACAGAAAGATGACCTCAGGCCCAGTGCTTTACAAAGACGACCTCAGGCCCAGCAGTTTACACAGAGAGACGACCTCAGGCCCAGTGCTTTACAGAGAGATGACCTCAGGACCCAGTGGTTTACAGAGATGATGACCTCAGGCCCAGTGGTTTACAGAAAGATGACCTCAGGCCCAGTGGTTTACAGAGAGATGACCTCAGGCCCAGTGCTTTACTGAAGAGATGAGACCTCAGGCCCAGTGCTTTACAGAGAGATGAGACCTCAGGCCCAGTGCTTTACAGAGAGATGAGACCTCAGGCCCAGTGCTTTACAGAGAGATGAGACCTCAGGCCCAGTGCTTTACAGAGAGATGAGACCTCAGGCCCAGTGGTTTACAGAGATGAGATCAGGCCCACCTCAGGCCCAGTGCTTTACAGAGAGATGACCTCAGGACCAGTGCTTTACAAAGAGATGACCTCAGGCCCAGTGGTTTACAGAGATGAGACCTCAGGCCCAGTGGTTTACAGAGAGATGACCTCAGGCCCAGTGGTTTACAGAGAGATGACCTCAGGCCCACTGCTTTACAGAGAGATGACCTCAGGCCCAGTGGTTTACAGAGAGATGACCTCAGGCCCAGTGCTTTACAGAGAGATGACCTCAGGCCCAGTGGTTTACAGAGAGATGACCTCAGGCCCAGTGGTTTACAGAGAGATGACCTCAGGCCCAGTGCTTTACAGAGAGATGACCTCAGGCCCAGTGGTTTACAAAGAGATGACCTCAGGCCCAGTGGTTTACAGAGAGATGACCTCAGGCCCAGTGGTTTACAGAAAGATGACCTCAGGCCCAGTGCTTTACAGAAAGATGACCTCAGGCCCAGTGCTTTACAGAGAGATGACCTCAGGCCCAGTGCTTTACAGAGAGATGACCTCAGGCCCAGCGGTTTACAGAAAGATGACCACAGGCCCAGTGGTTTACAGAGAGATGACCTCAGGCCCAGTGCTTTACAGAGAGATGACCTCAGGCCCAGGGCTTTACAGAAAGATGACCTCAGGCCCAGTGGTTTACAGAAAGATGACCTCAGGCACTTTGTGGTCGTACAGTGGCGGGGCGGTGAGCGCTCGCTCCCCTCTCACCTTTCTGGTAGAGCACGTGCGTGACGATCGTGCGGCAGAGGGGGCAGGGGGTGCTGGAGGGGCGGTTCCTGGCCAGCGTGCGCAGACAGGGTTCGCAGAAGACATGGTGGCAGGGCTGGCACATGTAGGGGCTGAAGTAGATGTCCAGGCACACGGCGCAGATGAAGCCCTCTCTGTCTGAGGCCTCCGTGCCCTCGTCCTCGCTGCTCGTCCCGCTCCTCAGCAGGCTCTGCACAGACGAGGCCAGGGTGAGACGCACGCTACGCAGACAAGAAAAGGGTGAGGCCGGGGGCGAAGCCAACTCTAACACGGACGAGATACAGGAAAGCTGAACACATTCTCAAAAATGGTACATTCACTGTTTTTGCCTACAACAAGTTAGACGCTCAGAGACTAAATTAAATTGATGCTTTCTTCCATTTGTGTAAGAAATCAAAGCGAGTGTAACTTTTTTCCCCAATTCTCAGCTGAGTTCAGGACAAAGAATTACAGCGATAAGATACCCCCTACCCTACACACACACACACAAACACACGCGCACAAACACGAACAGAGCTCAGAACTAAGTGGCCCGTGAAGCAGAATCCAGCTGTTAACCAGCATGCCAAACCTCTGGGCGGGTTAGACCAGGGGACCCCAACGACATCATCTGTCCGTACGAGCAGGTGAGAGGGCGAAGGCCAATGCTGTGCCCTCTCCAGCTCAGCAGATGCACTCCACTGCTCCCTCTAAACGGGTCAGTGACACACACCGGAGAGCACGTGTCGAAAGCTCAACGTCCACACTGCCGTTATCAAAGCAGACAGTTAGCTCACACGCGGCGCACTTACATACAGCCTCCACTTATGGGGCTTATGCCTGTTTGGTTATTTTAACTGGTGTGATTCGAGTTAACTGCCTTGTGCAATGTCCCTGTCCCAGACTTGCCCTCGTTATCCGCTCACTAAGATCAGGGCCACAGTCTGACTCCACACTGCTGCTCCAGTTATAAACAGGATAAGATACCCCACAGATCTCACAGCATGCATGCAGCAGGGGCCCAGATTAGCAGTCGTCCTATCGTCTCAGACGACTAAAAATGAAGAAGAACGACCTTCGATTTCCAAGTGATCGTCCTGCTGACGACTGTGAATTTAGGATAAAAAAAAAAAAAAAATTAGCTAACTGGAACTATTTCTGTTTTACACTCACATCATAACAAACACATCATGCACGGATATTCAAAAATATTTCAGAAGTTCCAAATGGGAAAAGCGGCACATTGTCACTCGCATGCAGTCTGTGCTCACCGCGTTTGTTGTTGTTGTTGCTATGCCAGACTGCAGCGGTCAAGCAAGTTCGCGGAGCACGGCACATACACGCAACAGCGAGAACCATCTAGTTAGTTTGCTAGTTAACGTTAGCATTCACGGACATTGGGTATCGATATCTGTTGTTGCTAGTTGCTTGCTAACACAAGGCTTAGTAAGTGATCATGCATTTATCACGTACCAAGCCTTGATTTAGCAAGCAATATCCGTGAACACTAGCTAGCTAGTTACTGTCTATATTCAGTTCAGTGAGCCCTCCCGCCAGGCTGAAGAATCGCTGTGATTTTCCTGCAGTGATTTCTCATCTCCGTCCTACAGTCCAAGCACAAATCAAGTCAAACGCTGCAGAAGTCAAACATAAATATCCATGTAGAAAATAAATAACGTTAACCGTCGTGTCTATCTTTGGGCTACATAAGACATAGTGATCGCATTTTCAAAGATGTGGAGATTTATTGAGGGTGCAAGTCCACCCCCCAATAAAAAGACTAAAACCAAAGAAGATCAGCTTCAGCTCAGCGAAAATAAGATTCAGAGAGCAGAGATCACACTTTCCAGGAAAATTGGAAGGTGAATAGACCACAGACCTTTTCTAAGATACTTGCCCTTTGACAAGTATGACTTTTACCCTAATCTGGGCCCCTGATGCAGCACCAGCCAAGCCACAGAGGCCCAGCTCCAATCCTGCAATTCTGTTCAGACACTGTTCCTGTGTGTATGAATGTGTGTATCACTGTGAATGTTACTTACAGGTGCATACCGCATTCGTCTGATTGGTCAGTCCGTAACTCTGAGATCCGTATCTCTGAAGTTCTATTTTGCTGCCATCCTCTGCATCTGTGCTTGTTCCTGTAGCTCTGAATCCAGAGCTCTCACCTGTGTGTGTTCCTGTAGCTCTGAATCCAGAGCTCTCACCTGTGTGTGTTCCTGTAGCTCTGAATCCAGAGCTCTCACCTGTGTGTGTTCCTGTAGCTCTGAATCCAGAGCTCTCACCTGTGTGTGTTCCTGTAGCCGGCTCTGAATCCAGAGCTCTCACCTGTGTTTGTTCCTGTAGCTCTGAATCCAGAGCTCTCACCTGTGTGTGTTCCTGTAGCTCTGAATCCAGAGCTCTCATCTGTGTGTGTTCCTGTAGCCGGCTCTGAATCCAGAGCTCTCACCTGTGTGTGTTCCTGTAGCTCTGAATCCAGAGCTCTCACCTGTGTGTGTTCCTGTAGCTCTGAATCCAGAGCTCTCACCTGTGTGTGTTCCTGTAGCCGGCTCTGAATCCAGAGCTCTCACCTGTGTTTGTTCCTGTAGCTCTGAATCCAGAGCTCTCACCTGTGTGTGTTCCTGTAGCTCTGAATCCAGAGCTCTCACCTGTGTGTGTTCCTGTAGCTCTGAATCCAGAGCTCTCACCTGTGTGTGTTCCTGTAGCCGGCTCTGAATCCAGCGCTCCCTCCTCCTCTGTTTCCTCCTCTGGCTCTTTAGACGGTTCCTCTCCCTCTTGCTCAGTCTTAGCTGCACCGTGGCAGATGCTGAGGGCCCATCCAATGGCAGGTTACCAAGAGGCATAGCCTGCCCCGCCCCCCCTCCTCCTCCTCCTCAGACTCCTCCTCCTCCTCCTCTGGGCTGGTCTGAGAGGGGCGTCTCCTCCTCAGAGTGCACGCCTCCTGGATGGATGTGGTCTCCGCCCTGTCCTCCAGCTCTTGGCTAGCAGCAGTGGGGCAAGCCTGGGGCGGGGCAGACCCTGGCACACGCACAGGGCCTGACTGAGCTGCCTCCCCATCGAAGCATGTCTGCTGGAAGAGACTTCCAGAGAGGCCGGTCCTAGCCCCACCCCCACGACCATAATTAAAACGACGGGCTTTCCTGTGCGCCACTTTCACTGCACCCCCAATGGTTTCTGGCCTTGTGGGGACTAGGGGTTCTGGGGCTGTCCTGGCATGAGAGGGGCTAGCCTCCGTGTCACTGGGCCATGTCTCTAGGGCTGCAGTCATTGGCCCAAACTCACAGTAGGTGGCGGTCATGGTGGGAGAGGCCTCCTTGGCAGCTGCTCCCGCTGACCCACGCAGGGGGCCTGGTGGCTGGTGGTGGTGGTGGTGGTGCTGTGCAACTCTCTTGTCTCGATCTGCCGACAGAAGCCAGCCAGTCACAGTCCTGGTCAAGCCGGCTCTTGCAGAGGTGGACGGTCAGATCCAGGCCGCAAGGACACTTTGTGCGGCTGACAAAGTTGAAGCCCCCCAGACGAGCCCCGCAGTTCTGGCAGGTCAGTCTCCCTGTCGTCCATTGGGCCTACGGACAGCAACACAGCAAACACACACACATAACACTCACTCACTCTCCAAAGGCAAACACAGAATAACCAGATGTACTTCACTCGGCTAACATGGTCAAACGGAACACACCAAGAGCGTAGGAGAATGCTAACCCAGCAAAGTGAGCTACACATAAAAATAATCAAAAAAAAAAAAAGACCTCAATCAATCTAACGGTTTATCAATCAATCAATATAACCATCTATTCAAGCCAAATCTGATCTCAAAACAGAATTCTTAAAAAGCTTCCAGAACTCTTCTTATAACATGGAAAAACACACATCCCAGACGTACGTACTTCTACAGTAACCTTAACATTATTTAAGCAGCCAGTTATCAATGTGCAGGGGAGTCCCATTATTGAAAGTTGGTTTGTACAGTACCGAGGTTATTTTAATGGGCCATAACAGTGTATGCATTTCAACATCCACGTACCCTTTGGATGAATGACGTCTTTCAAGGGCTCTTATGCATGTCTGTTTTTGTGGAAGAGCACACTATTCACACATAAAGACCTTTCTTACCTGATGTACAGACGCTAGGATCCAGGCGGGCAAAGCGTCAAAATCCACGTGCCAGATTCTGCACTCTGTTGCCACCTCATCGACAGCGTTTATCTACCCGGGAAAAAGCACTGGCTTTACAACGATCAAATATCATTACTCAGTCACAGCATATCCTCCTGTGACACCATATGATATGACCTCTTCATATTTTGATTCCAGCAAACTCCACGTGTCACTTCTGCATGTTATTTCGTAACAGAGATGTTTTTTCTCTTGACACTGGTTCGACTTTGGATAGTCATTTACATGAGGACAGTCTTAGTCTCGGATTTACCCCTTCGTTAGAAACTTTACTTTTTCATGATCATGCAAAACCAGACAGCAATTGTCAATTGCTGACATTTTTTAAAATAACTTGCAAATGGTACATTTTACTTGTTCTGGGCAGTTGTCGGTACCTATAAAGCACCGTGCTCGAGGCTAGCGGTTCCCACCAGCTTGGACAGCGGATGCCAAATTCCATAATAGCTGCCCTAATGTAACTCGCGTTCGTCATATGATCGATTATAGAACACGTTGAACAGACAATTAACTCCCATTAGTAGCCTACCGTAAACCAGTAAACACATATTGTACATACCGAGAGCAGGCTAGCGGAATCCACCACGCATTTACGACACTTTCTGCAGCGAAGTACTGAAACCTGGCCTGGGGTTTCCATGGTCCTGTGATTGAAAACCTTTGAGTCAATTGGGGAATAACCCCATAGTTACAATTAAACAATCGCCATTCCTTGTAGAGTGTGTCTCGGGCCAATGGTGACATGCATAAGATGGCTACTTCAGCGAACTAGCTACAAGGTAAAGGCGCATGTTAAGTTGCACCGACCCTGATGTGAAAATATGGCATATGCCATGCAATTATGACATTTATGTTTGTTTTCGTATGCTATTCTGTTGCGTCATGGCTTTGGAACTAAATAAACACTACGTGGTCTACATACATTTAGCAAACAGTGGCTGGGTGTATCACACAAGTTAGCAAGCTAGTTTAGCAGTGGCACAAAAAATACCCCCACCCGCATATGGCTCCTAAAATATATCTAGCTTGCAAGCGAACTGGTTTTGAATACCTCAACGTAACTAACACACATTGTGATTTTTAAGCTTTTACGTTTTAAACAACTTTCCTGAACGTGATCTATCCACGCCAAACCTGGAACGGTGACTAGTTGCTGATGAATACATGTTGCTTAGCGCAAAAAGACAAGAAAAATACCAGAGTGCTCAATATAGCGTTAGCTATCTCTTACTCCAAGTGAGGGAGGCACGGTGCTCTTGAAAAGTGGCACGTATCATTCGATAAAGGACGAAAACCAAAAAAGGGGCTTAAATGAAGGTGTTCATTTAATTTACTTTCCGGAGCTTAAAAATGTATTGATTGGTGGTATGAGAATACCTACTCTGGCTAGCTAGCGAACTGACTAAAACAGACATCTGAGAAACTGGCCACAATGTAACGTATATTAGCTACATGTAACTTCTATTCGTGCACATATCGCAAGTGAGCAACTATTGTCTTCTGAAACATTAAACATTAACGTTACGTCAGCTACACAAACAACATGCCGGGGTGTAATCTGCCAGCTAGCCAAATAGCTTGTCCAATATTTGTATATTGACATTGGCAACAGCAGAAAGTAGCTTAGCAAGTTGCGACAGTCTTCACAAAATATTACGAAAGAAAGTAAATATAAATATTATATTTACGTACACACTATTGCCATTGCAGTTTCTGAAATGAAACCCCAACACTCCTCCTGCTGTCGAACTGTTAGTGTTTTATTTTCCCAGCTGACGTTACTAGCCATGTCAACCGACAGAAACTATTGACTACGGAAAGACAGATGTGCCAAACCACCTAAATGTAGTTTAACTTGAGCTAGCTACATCTGCCAAAATAAAGGAAACATTTGCGTAAATTATGGATACAAAGTATATTGAAAGTAGGTGCTTCTTGGCATGGTTTAGGTCCACTCAACCCCTTGGAGGGAAAGGTAAATGGCAATAAAAACAAAGCTATTCTGAGTGATCACCTTCATGCTATGGGGAAGCATTTATATCCTGATGGATAGGCGGCAGTGTGGTTAGATGGTTAGGGAACTGGGCTTGTAACGTTAAGGTTGCAGGTTCAATTCCCAGGTGGGACACTGCCATTGTACCCTTGAGCAAGGTACTTAACCTGAATTGCTTCAGTTAATATCCAGCTGTGTAAATGGATTGTAAAGAAATGTAAACTGTAAGTCGCTCTGGATAAGAGCGTCTGCTAAATGCCTGTAATGTAATGTAATGTCTGATGGGAGTGGTCTCTTCCAGGATAACATGGAAAACATTGTGCGTGAAAACGTTGTAATCCATATGGCGTCTCAATCCCCAGATCTCAACCCAATGGAACTCGTATGGGAGATTCTTGAGCAATGCCTTAGGCAGCGTTTTCCACCATCAACAAAACTTTAAATGATCATTTCTCGTGGAAGAATGGTGGTGCATTCCTCAAATAGAGTTCAAGAAACAATCTATGCCAAGATGAGTTGAAGCTGTTCTGTATATGTGTACTGGATCAAGTGTGAAGGATTTTGAGACTGATGCTAATATTTTCCTCTTTGTCATAAATAATTATAACTATGAAGATGGTTATTAGTATGATGATGATGATGATGATGATGATAAGAATGCATTTTTTTATTATTAGTATTGTTGTTATTGGGGGGTAGGATGGAGTCAGATTAGGTTTTGCTCAAGGTTTGACATACAGTGCCCCTTTAAAGTCTACACCCACCTCAAAAATGTCCAAAAATAGAATAACTTGGATTGATAAGTCTACACTCCGCTTATCATGCCAATTGTATACTAGCTCGGGGGTAACCAATCACCTTCCAGATCACACACCAGGCTAATTGGCATCCATCTGTGTTCAATTATAGTGATTTTGATTATTTCATAATAAAATCAGCAGTTCCTAGAGGATTCCACTACTGGATAGTGCATTTCAGAGTAAAGAATCCACCATGAGCAACAAGGAGCTTTCAAAATAACTCTGGGATAAAGTTGTGGAAAGGCACATATCAGGAAATGGGTATAGAAATATTTCAAAGGCCTTACATATCCCTTGGAGCATGGTCAAGACCATAATTAAGAAGTGGAAGATGCATGGCACCACCAGCACCTTGCCTAGATCAGACCGTCCGTCCAAGCTGGATGACCGAGCAAGAAGGAGATTGATCAGAGATGCCACCAAGAGGCCAATGGCAACTATGAAGGGGCCACAGGACTTTATGGCAAAGACTGGTTAATGTGTACATGTGTCAACAATACAGAAAGCTCTGCACAATTCTGGCCTGTATGATAGGGTGGCAAGAAGGAAGCCACCACTACTCAAAAAACTCCACATTCAGTCATGTTTGAGCCATGCAAAAAAACACTGAAGCCATGTGGCAAAAAGTGTTGTGGTCAGACGAAACCAAGATATAACTTTTTGGTCTAAATGCAAAACATTACGTTTTGCAAAAACCCAATACAGCACATGACCCACAGAACATGTTGAATGACTTGAAGAGCACAGTCCATCAACGGTCCCCATGCACAGCTTGAACAGAGGAACAGGATAAGGAAGAACGGGCAAACATTGCCCAATTTAGGTGTGCAAAGCTGGTAGAGACATATCCAAACAGACTCATGGTTGTAATTCAAGCAAAGGGTGCTTCTACCAAGTACTAAGTCAGTGGGGTGTAGAATTATCAATCAAAGGCAACAAAATGTGACATTTTTGATACAGGGTGTAGACTTTAAAGAGGCACTGTATATTTGATTGGTGGATGAGTTGTGCTTCATGGTGCCGAAGAAGTTTCCTGGAAGAGCTCTACTGACTTTTTTATGAAGGTTGTGTTCGCTTTGCAGATTGTCTCATAAACACTGCTGCCCTTGGTTGTCACAGGGGGGAAATGCAGCAATGGCATGTTTTCCTTCGATGGCTTATGCGCTGACCTTGGGCTTAATACGGCCAAACGACATTCTATTGTTTTTACTTTCAAAAAATGGTGGGGGAGTACGAGAGTACCTATAACTAGCCTACATACGTTACGTTGCCATCTCGAACATTACACTTAATTGAACTTTTACACGTTATTGGCAAGTTCGACAAAACTGTTGCGCAAAAAATATTAGACAATCCCAGAAATGCGAAGTATACTCACCATGATATACAGAACGAGTTAATTGAAATTATGGCAAATATGGTTAGGGAGCAAATAACTAGTGAAATAGAGGAAGCTGGACTGTTTGCATTGATAGTCGACGAAAGTAAGAACGTCAGCAAAAAAGAACAGGTGTCTGTGGTGGCACGCTATTTGCACAACGATGTTGCACTGGAAGAATTCCTACATTTCACTCCAGCCGATGGATTAGACGCTGATTCGCTTTTAAAAACAATCAAACTGACACTTAATAAATGCAACATTGACCACAATGCGTGCGTTGCCCAATGCTATGACGGCGCAGCCGTTATGTCAGACTGTCATAACGGTGTAGCAGATAGATTCAGAAAAGATGTCCCACAGGCACTGTATATCCATTGCCACGGTCATCGTCTAAATCTTGTTTTGGTGGACTGCGTTAAAAACATACAACCGGCGGCAGAGTTCTTTGAATCAGTGCAGGTGCTGTACAATTTTTTTTCAGGCTCCGTCCCTCATGATCTTTTCCTAAAAAACTAAAAGAAATCGAGCCAGCACAAGCTCCCGTTGATTTTGCAATGAGTGAGATGGTCTAAGCAGTGTTTATCTGTCATGTTGTGGCAATGTTTTCCTGGCTATTGGTATTGAGGGTCTGGGTAATTGTATTAATTTTTGAGTGCGTGAGATGGCAGTACATAAGCTAAATCAATGCATAGCATGCTTGTTGTAGTAGCCGTGCTGTAATATCTGACTAGATGGTTTAAACATTATGCGTAGTAATGTAGCCTTCATAGCCATGGTCTGCGCGCCCGTGACCTGCACGGGTGTCTAAATTTCATGAGCACCTCCTTACAACCATAACCGTAACGGAACTGGGACTGGGAATGCGGTGCTTTTCATTTCAGGTAACCCTGGACAACCAGCTGTGCTTCTCGAGCCATATTGCAGCGATCACTCGGACCTGCCGTTTCTCCCTCCACAACATCCGGAGGATCCGACCGTTCCTCACCCAAGAGCCCACTCAACTCCTGGTCCAGGCCCTGGTGATCTCATGTCTGGACTACTGCAATTCCTTGCTGGCAGGCCTTCCGGCCTGCGCCATCAAGCCACTGCAACTAGTCCAGAACGCTGCCGCTCGTCTGGTGTTCAACCAGCCGAAGTTCACCCACGTCACCCCTCTACTCTCCTCTCTGCACTGGCTCCCCATCGCAGCACGCATCAGATTCAAGTCACTAGTGCTTGCTTTTCAAGCGGTCAGAGGTACTGCTCCCCCATACCTCCAGTCACTCATCACGCCCTACACCCCGTCCAGACCCCTCCGCTCCGCCTCCTCGGGTAAACTGACTGTCCCTTCCCTCCGGGCGCCTGGCAGCCGCTCCTCGCGGTCTCGCCGCTTCTCTGTCCTGATCCCTCGCTGGTGGAACGACCTTCCGCAAGAGACTCAAAACCCACCTCTTCAGACTCCACTATCACTGAACTCTGTCCATCTAGCTAAATTGTCTTCACCACTGTTTACTTGTTCAACACTATACTCCCCCCCAAAAAATAATTCACTAACCTTTTCCTTCCCGGTGTTACAGGTATGGTACGCAGATGCCTGCAATGATGTCTATTGCTGTATTCCTGCACTGATCTCGTGCGCTAACTATGATTGTTCCTACCATGTATTAATGCACATCTTGTAAGTCGCTCTGGATAAGAGCGTCTGCTAAATGCTTAAAATGTAAAATGTAAATGTAATGTTTTCATGACAAGTTGCATTCGTAATGTCGGAAGATGCGATGTTGATTGATTGATTGAGACAAAACCATTTGGAATGGGGGGGGGAGAGAGCGGAGTACTTTTAAATGTTTAAATTGATAAGGTGTTTCGTGGATACTTCTATACATTTTCCAATTTATATTTGATAACATTTTAATAACAAATAATGAAAAAATTCAATACAATTAACACCAGCCAAAAAAAGGGCACTTTTTGACTCTGAGGGCAAAAGGGCAGGGGCTCAAGCCCCCCTTGGAGCCTATCTGTGCACGTGCCTGGATCGCAGTAATTTTTTGTACATTTGGGGAACAGCACATTTGGGATTCTGAAGCACGCTAGGAATTAATTTAATGTTAGCCAATGAGGAAAGTGAGTTTTTACAAATTGTATAGCTTTGAAAAATAAAAACAACGTAAAATGGTTGAGGAATTTTATGGTAGAGTAGTAAAGTAGTAGAAGAGTAGAGGAGTTTAGTCCCAAAGAACTGTAATAATAATTATAAGAAGAAGGTGTAGAGATTCTGTAGAATAACAGTTGTTGCGTCTTCGGCAAGCAATAATAATAATGAGAATATTAAAATTTAAGAGTACCATCTACTTTTAACGAAGCCTCTGTAAAACATAGCCTACCCGTTAACAGGCAACTGATAATACGTAGCCTAATATAGTTATTATTATTATTATTATTATTATTATTATTATTATTATTATTATTATTATTATTATTATATAGTTATGTATTTCGGCTGCATATTAGTTTTTTATGGCGTGAAAGATAAAAACAAAACAAACAAAAACTGGGAAAATTTTGCTACTGAGTTCAAACTATTGCAGTTGTCACCACGGATTCGTATTTTACGATGTACTAACGCTATAATTTCAAGCAATACATTTTAGCCCAATAATGATTATGTCACGAGCCCTCTCTTGCGCAAATACTAGCGCAGAGATCTCCGCGCGCCAGATTCACGCCAGGTGGCAGCAACAGACTTCCGCTGTGTGCACGGAGCTGACCAGCGTGCTGAGCTGAGCTGAGCTGAGAGATAACGGTCGGGGCACAGTTCCTCTCCCAACACTTTATATCGTTTACACATTTCGTATATGAACGCTTAGATTTTAAAACAAGATGAATGAAATAAAAGGCATTATTTTGATGTCAATGATGATATTATAAGTCATTGAATGGATTTCGCTGTAAATAAGCAAGCAATCAAGTTCCTGCTTGATCCTGCTGCTTTCAAAATGTTAAATTACTCATATATATATATGATTGCTCAATAATATTTCGATATTTAAAATATTGGAATGACATCTTTTTTGCTTTTTTTTGCTTTTTTACTACATCTGTTTCTCTGAGTAAAAATATGAATGTTGTCAATTTGCTAACGTTTTCCTGTCATTAACGCTCTGATTGTTGCAATAATTCAATTGTAGCATTTTATAACATTCACACGCTGATGTATATAAATGAACCCTAATATAATTCACGAACAATTGTTGGTATAAATTGAAGAAAACACATCACGCATTCAGCATTGACCTGTTGGCGAAAAGCTATTACTCTTAAAATAAGACACCTGCTGAACGAGGCTTCATATCCTATTCAGTCTGTTGCGCAAATGTAAAAAATCGAATGTAGCAACAAACCCCCAAAAAAGAAAGGAAAACAAAATCAAAGCGCTTTCTTACGTCGCGTATTTTCTGGAAATGAAAGACCGATTTGGAAAATGACTAGCAAAACTGCGGCGAGCTCTCAGTCAACTGACGTACTTTCCACCGTTGGTATAAATGAATTCACTTCGTCACCAGTCGTCAGTTATACCCAGGGCTCGTGTTGCCAAGACTCCAGATCACATCACCACCGGCGCTCCACAGGATGGGGTAGAATTGGACAGTAGTGCGTGTGCGAAGGGCTGAAGAGTTCCTTGCTAGTTGATGCTTTCTCGAGATGGAAAGTACAAACAACACAACGTTGTCAGACCAGCCCGACCAGAATGAGAACGTGACTACTCTAGCCGAAGTGGCACTAAGTTACCAGATTGCCACCTCCATGTTCCTCGCAGCGCTCATTCTCTGCGCCGTATTTGGGAATGCGTGTGTGGTTGCGGCCATCGCTCTGGAAAGATCCCTCCAGAATGTTGCGAACTATCTGATCGGATCGCTGGCCGTCACCGACCTGATGGTGTCGGTGCTGGTGCTGCCCATGGCGGCTCTTTATCAAGTCTTAAACAAGTGGACTCTCGGCCAGGTAACTTGTGACATTTTCATTTCTCTAGATGTGTTGTGTTGCACTTCGTCAATACTTCATCTATGCGCAATAGCCTTGGACAGATATTGGGCTATAACAGACCCCATAGACTACGTGAACAAAAGGACTCCTAGACGCGCAGCTGTCTTAATCAGCGTCACCTGGCTGGTAGGGTTCTCCATATCTATCCCGCCGATGTTAGGATGGAGGAAAGCCGAGGACAGGGCTAACCCCGACGCCTGCACCATCAGCCAAGACCCCGGGTATACAATCTACTCGACTTTCGGCGCTTTTTACATCCCGCTGATTCTAATGCTGGTGCTTTATGGGAGAATATTTAAGGCTGCCAGGTTCCGAATTCGAAAAACAGTCCGCAAGACGGAGAAAAAGAAAGTTTCTGACAAGTGTTTGACGGTGTCGCCCGCCCTGTTTCACAAAAAGACGAACGGCGAGCTGAGCAAAAACTGGAAGCGGAGCGTGGAGCCCAAACCGAGTTCGTGCGTAAACGGCGCGGTCAAACACGCGGAAGACGGCGAGTCGCTGGAGATCATTGAAGTTCACAGCAACTGCAAAAATCACCTTCCCCTCCCTAGCATTCCACAATCAGCGCCCTGTTTCGAGAACAGAAACGAAAAGAACACAGAGGCCAAGAGAAAGATTGCTTTGGCCAGAGAACGCAAAACGGTGAAGACCTTGGGGATCATAATGGGCACATTTATTTTGTGTTGGTTGCCGTTCTTCATTGTGGCTTTGGTTTTACCCTTTTGCCCTGAGAGCTGCCACATGCCCGTGTGGCTGGGCGATGTGATTAATTGGCTTGGCTACTCGAACTCTCTTTTAAACCCGATCATATACGCATACTTCAATAAAGATTTCCAAAGTGCTTTCAAGAAAATCATTAAATGCAAGTTCTGCAAACCCTGAGCATCCGATGTTGTTGGCTTTTCGTGCAATTAAGCTGTTTACTTGGACCATGTAGCTCCGTTGCCATGCGTTGATTGTTAGCAAACACAATGAAAAGTGAAATTGATAGCAACAGGTTTACTATCATCATCATCATCGTCGTCGTCGTCTTCGTCCTCGTCATCCTCATTGTCACCATCACCTGGAGCCGTTCTTATAATACCCAAGTGGAAATATACCTTACCTTGTTCTTCTTCGAAAATCTCTGTTATTGACGGACAGATATCAGAAATGAAAGCGTCATTGATGGGCAGGATGCCAGGTTTTACAGGCAACGCGAGGGATGGAAACGGACGGTTAGTTTATGTGCTTCGAAGTTCACATTGGTGGAACCCTTATGGCGAAGCCTCACATTTCCATGGAAGACGACGCGTGTATGTTGGACTTGAACATTGTGGTCAATGCGCCCGGGCGTATCATCAATATCGATCATGCTTCATAGCGTTGATACAATAAACCACTTTGTGACTGACAGCTGCCTGCGTGTGGTCCCCTTTGTGCAAACAAGCCTCATATCTCTATGCGTGATCGTCGTGCACATACATTCAGCTGTCGGGTGTGATCTGACACCCAGTTATTCAATGTAATGTCAGTAAGGTGACATGATGATGTACATTTAAAGTAGACATACGGTGAGTTGGCTTCTGCCTCCACTTGAAAACACCTGTGGCGTAAGGGCAAAATTAATGACATGAAGCTGAACCAATTAAATGTGAGAGACGATATTGACTGTATAAATACCAGAATATGTTCTGAAAATATTAATATCAGCATTATGGCAAAGGGGAAAAGATGATGTTTGCATGATGATGATGCAATGACAATCAAATGAAATAATCAATACATACATCAGCTATGCTAAATGCTTAAAATGTAAATGTAATGTAAATGTACACCCCCTTGCCTCATGCACAAATGCACACATGCACACACACAGCAACAGGGATATTTTTTCTAATAATAAGAATAATACGTTAATGATTACAAAAAGAACATATTGTGGACATATTTCTCAAAATGTATTCTAAATTCAATTCTTGTAAATATATGAATATTCATATATCTACAAGAATTGAATTGAAAAAAACGTTCTTTCATATATCTACAAGAATTGAATTGAAAAAAAACTTTCAAATATATATATATATATTAAATTAAACACAACCATTCATGGGATTATAACTGGTGGAGTTCTGACCGTAAACACAGTATCTGGTTCTCTGCACTATCAGACAGACTACTAAAATTGTGTATTTAACAAATATGAAATACGACAGTACATATATTATTTATTCTAGCTTGTGAGTCAGAATGACAGAAAGTCAGAAAGTCGTTCAAGGATTTTACATTTAAAAAAATCAAGATTGTTGAAAAACAAAATGTTTGAAGTCATAAGTGTCAATTACAAAAGCTGTCCTTATCAAATGTGCTTTTTGAGACATTTCTTAATGAGGCATGAGAAAAAAACACACACAATAATCCAACATCGTAGCCAAATTATGGGTTGTTAGTAACCTAACAACAAAATATTGGACAAAATCAAACTATAGTCAACTATAATATGAATTGTAGTTTTTTTTGGTCTCTCAGCCATACTGGAAAAACAATTGGCTCTATTGGGCATGTTTTTTGCTTTAAAAAAAAAAAAACTTTCAACAAACTTTATAAAGGCTTGCCTAAGGATCCTGCATGCCATATTTCAGGCACATAAATGCAGTTCATGAATTCATGTTTTTTTAATGTATTTTTCATAATCAAAAATTAATACCAAAATTTGACATTTTTTACAGGAGCAACCTTTATAATGGATTCAATTCCGATGGGCAAGGTGATAGAATATGGGCTGTGTCTTTGCACCAAATATGAGTCTGATTGGCACAACAGTGAATGAGTATATTATGTGAAAAAGCAATTTCTCAAAACTATACAAAATATAAATATATCTATGTACTGTATATATATCAATATAAATGAATAATTAATGCATCAGTCACAGTGTGTTTGTGTCAGGATTTTTAAGTCGTTAGTTTCCATCTCTTATGAAGAGCTCATTGTCCCAAAGTTGTAGAAGATGAAAGGTGTTGAGTTATCGGCAGGCAGCAGTGACTCTAGGGAGGGGGCATTATCGAAGCGTTAGATGTTTGTATTTTCCCCGTGGGGGGAGTTAGTGTAGTTCTCTTCTCTTAAGACACTTTCCCTGTGAGTTCATTCCGCTCTAGGGGACTCATGTGCTGTGCATGTTCAGAGATATGAGAAAAATCTTTCAAATTCAAGCCCTCTGAGTCTGCGAGAGGCAGCAAACTCCGGTCGGCTGGAGTAGAGAATAAGCCCACCATAACCAGCAATACACAAATCACATAAATCATTTAACCCTAAGTAGTTATGCCAGATGTAAGGCTCATTACCTAAATGTTGAGGGTGTATATGTTTTCTACACAGAGAAGGAATACAAAAAGAAGTAAAAGGAACAAGAATAAGATAAATACAAGTACAGAAGAAGGCTCCTAAAATGTCTTACAGAGTGATTAATCCAGCAGCTAAGAGAGCTCTGTGTTAGTTAGTCTCTGCATTGATCTCTGTCAAGGAGGCGCCAACCCCTATTGATTAAAAGTCACACTGTGGATCTGAGCAAATAAGTTCATTTAGAAGGTTAATAGCATGTACAGACATCCCTGCTGCGTCAGAGATATACAGTTGCCATGAAATCCTACCCAGACTTCCACCTTCAACGCTTACCTGTACTGTACCACACTTACTCATGTGTACTGAGGAGTGACACCTGCCCTAATCCCAGCTGTACTGAAGGCAGAAAAGATAATGCAAGGGAGGGAGGGAAGGCAGGAGGGAGGGAGAGAGAGACATGCTGTAGGGCAGTGTAGTGGATTCCCAGTGTCTGTGTCCCTCAGACATTCGGTGTGAGAATATAAGGTTTCCTGCCATGCCAGACTGGGAACCACTCCATACTTTGACTGGTTTGAGGGTAAAGCTGTGGGGAGCATTGAGGGTCTATAGTTTGTGCCTCTCCCTGAAGCTCTTCCTGAATGGATGGACAGACAGCCACCTGCCCTGTGTGAGCTAATGGAAAGCCTCTCAAATGTATTAAGCTCAACCTCTGCCTCTGCCTGTCCTCTTCCAGATATGTATTTTCTTTCCTTCTTTTCTCACCAATTCTGCCTCTGGAATCACCACTGGGCAAACTGCACCCACGCAAGAGAACACTGCAGCTGAAGCGCACACACTTTCCTGATGAACTCTCATTTGAGCGAGGGGCTATTCTAGACCCTAGAGGCCACGCAGTATGTCAGGAGAGTTAGCATTGATCAGAGGGGAGGTGTATCTCTTACTGACAACTGTGAGCCTATGGGTCCCCGGTGCATTGTTGCAGGGAGCTAATGCAATGGAAACCCGAGGAACCTTGGCTGACTTGAAATCAACCCCGTTTTGGCATTTTGTGTCCCACTGCTGGAGACTCCTGGTCATAACTGGCAAATGAGGTAGCCCAAGCTCAAGCTTGTGGCTACAAGGCCCAGCCTACAATTATGGTTTTTGCATGAGCATGAGTCTTTAATGAGCCAGCCAATCAGGAGCCCCAGGGCAGTCTGCTGAGTCATCAGAGAACCTGAATCCCTGAACATTTTGATTATCCTGTAGTGCAGTGGTTCTCAACCTCAGTCCTGGGGACCCACTGTGTATGCTGGTTTTCGTTCCAGCTATAATAGCAACCTCTGATTTGTGACTAGCCGTTAATTGTTCTTAATTAGACATTTCTATTAAAGCATGAATTATGTCGGAAATAGCTATGCAAGCCATGAACAATAAATGTCACATTCACATCCCAGGACTTTAAATCAGTCAATCAACTAAAGTTCTCATTTTCTGTAATGTGCTATGTGACATGATTCCTTTAGGCTACATTTTTAATTGATTCAATTATAGACAGACAGGTGAAATCAGTGGGGGCCTAATTGTTGAAAGTGTGGACGACACCTGGTAACTGAAACAACCATTTGTGGAAAATGGAGACTTCAGTGAATGCAAATAATGACGAGCCCAACCTGCATTGTGTTAAAATAAGTTTAAGGAATAAACACATGTTTTCGACAGCCTTAATTCATCAAGAAATAGGCTGTAACAACAACCAGCATACACAGTGGGTCCCCAGGACCAAGGTTGGGAATCACTGCTGTAGTGTGAGCCTCTAAATCAGAGCCTCTGGTTTAATCTTTACTGAATCTTTCCAGCTGATGCTTCACCCCAGTGTGTGTGTGTGTGTGTCCTCTCTCCCCACAGCCAACAAGAGACAGATCCCTGTGCCTCTAATAACATGAATTTGCAATGTACGGATAGGCTGGGCTGCTGGGTGGCTCATCCTGTTATGGTACTGTTCCAGTGTGTGGATGGGCCCCATGGTCTGCTGTCAAACCTGCACATGCCAGTGTGCTGACTGTGGTCGCAGCCCGCAGGGTGGCATGTAATTGGTCGTAGCATCGCCCAAGGAGGGAGGGGTTTCAGAAGGCAGGACATCTGTGTCTCACCTTCTGGCAATCCCCTTCTGGTCAATCAGGTGCCCACAATCTACCTTCAGATAAAGTGTCTTCCTCTGACTCAATGCCTGTGCGAGCTTTACAGGTGGACTGCAGAGTGAAAAGAAGCAGTGGCTGACATAATATGTTTTGGAGGAGATCACATCTGTGAATCCTGAATTGGCAGAGGAGGCTAAAGCAATGTGCACACAGGAACACAGGAATATTTTGATAAGAAAACAACCTTCAAGGACGAGTCACAAATCCACTGGTTTTAATTAACACTATTTACTGTTGATATTCATGCTTACTGTGGCACTTTCAAAAAGAGCAATGGTATTAGCCCCTGTGTCCTGATCGTACAAAACTGGCTGACAAAAATCTGGTCACCTCTTCACCCCCTACAATTCCTTGCATCCCTAAACACATTAATTCCCCTGATTGTCACTGCAAAGTACAAACCATACTTTTGAAAAAGCAAAGCCATGGGAATGCAGACACAATTTTTGACCTTAATTTTTGTTCTTCAAAGAATAAAAGCTTTCATTATTTTGAATAGCAAAACATATCACCATTATTATTATTAAAGTTTTTTTTACACATACAGTATGTTGTGAAGCCAGCCATTTCCTGAGGTGGTACTGTGTAATAGAAACCATAATTTTAATCCAACAAACTGAACACTCCTGGATAATAATTAATGGACCATTTATAATATGAATTATAATATATTATTATTATATTATTTATTTATTATTAATTAATTATTAATAATAATAATGAATAACTGTTATGATTACTGCCAAAATATGTAGGCAATATCACACACAGAATGGCAGACAGGTATCTTCTGAGGCACCTGTTAGCTGGCCTGGAGTGTGCTGTGGGCTGGCTGGTCATTCTGCTGGCCCTGATTGGCAGAAGCACTGAAAGCTCATTAAGTGTGAGCAGAAAATAAAAGACCAAAGCTGGTCACCATAGCTACACTCAGGGGATGCAGACTGCGGGTCTGAGGGGTGATTATCTGATGACATCAAAGCTATTGAACATTGCAGAAGCGTAACATGCACGCCCAAATCTGGAGGAGCTCAGTCTGCCTCTCCACATGAGAAACGGCTGCCTCTACGGATGCTCAGGGTCAAAAGTGACAGGAAACACCATCACTATCACAATATTATTATTATTATTATAACTGCTAATAATAATAATTATTATTATTATTAATAATAATAATAATAATAATAATAATAATAATAATAATAATAATAATAATGTTTTGATATTGTTTTCATTATGGGGTTTTTTTCCTCATGAAGGGACCTTTTCAATGTAACTTGCAGCATTGAGGTTATGCTCTTCATGAAAATGTATAAATGTAATACTGTAATTGTACTGCACTTAGTAATGGCACACACATTTAAACTATTGAATTTAAAATGATAGTCAATGTCAATGGACATTTCAAATCACAAATTCCTAGTACTATTGAAGAGTTACAGGGTTAAGTGTTGGGGTCTCCCAACATGCTACCATTTTGAAATATCAGTGATATTAGGCTGCCTGTCCAGCATTTTTATACATGGCATGAAAGTGGATGGGATTGATGTCTGTAGGGCAAATGACATTGAAGAAGGCATGACATCTGCATTTTGTGCACACATCATTTATGACTTGGCGTATCCACCACATTTGAAAAGCACTCTAGTTTTCCACCAACGCTTTGTGCTAAATATTACTCTTGTGACAAAGCCCTTCCAACAACAGTGGGTTAGTGATTAGCATTTTAACTACTACAAATGATGCCTCATAATTGCCCTGAAAGCTCATAGGGAATATTTACACTGGCAAAATTAGTCCAACATCAGCTTAACGTCAGGTTTATCCATGCCCATAAGCCAAATTTTCCATCTCGTGTGGGATTGAAGACTGTCAATGAACTTTCTCAAAATATGATTTTTTCATAAGACATTTTTTACCAAAAACATAAAAACTGCTTTGGGATGAGGTGACGAAGGACCTTCAATTTTTTGATATAAGTGCTGCAGTTATAGTCAGTTCAGAAAGAGATTTTTGATTACTTTTTTTTTTACCAAAGAAAATTATGATTAATTTATTTTTCATCATCTACAGCAAAGTGGCTTCAGTATTTGAGAATGTTCTGAACTAAAGCATGTCCTGCAAAACTTAGGTTCGATTTAATATTTCTTTTTTGGGAGGGAGGGTGGGATGAGGCAGCAGTGTAGTGTAATGGTTAGGGAATGGCTGCAGGTTCGTTTTCCAGGTGGTTGCTTTGAGAAAGGTCAGAAACCAAAACTTCTGGGTACATGGCCAAATGTAAAAAGTGACAATGGGCAAAATAAAATGCAATAACTATATACAGTGGATATAAAAAGTCTACACACCCTTATTGAAATTGCACGTTTTTGTGATGTAAACCCTGAAATCAAGATGAATAATGTTAGACCCTTTTTCACCTTTAATGTGACCTTGCAACCAACAAAATTCAATGAAAAAACAAATAGACCATTTTTAGGAAAAATAATTGAAAATAAAACCCCTACAATACCCTGGTTGCATAAGTGTGCACACCCTTTTATAATGGGGCTGTAGCTGTGTTCAGAGTTAACCAATCAAATTCAAAATCATTTTCAAAGGTCATTAACATACACCTGCCAGCAATGAAAGTGATTCTGATTAACCCCAAATAAAGATCAGCTGTTCCTGTAGGATTTCCTTGAAGTTTTCTTGGTTGCATCCTACTGGGATAGCCAATGGTCCGGAGCTTACAAAACATCTACGGGATCTCATTGTTGAAAGGTACCAATCAGGAGAGGGGTATAAAATAATTTCAAAGGCATCACATGTGCCATGGAACACTGTGAAGACTATCATCAATAAGTGGAGACAATGTGGCACCACAGGGACATTGCCAGGATCAGCATGTCCCTCCAAAGTTGATGAGAGGACAAGGAGCAAACTTATCAGGGAGGCTACCAAGAGGCCTACGGCAACATTAAAGGAGCTGCAGGAATTTCTGTGCGGTGTTCATTATTGCAAAGTACTCCTCACTTAACGACCGATTAGGTCGTTAAGGATTGGTCTATTACCGATATTTCAAGCATACTGAACTGTTAGTGGGTTTGTGTTCTTTAGATATTGTTTTAATGTCACCTTTGCACCATTTGTAACATTTTTAGTATATTTTTAAATGTTTTTGATTACTGTATACTGTAATAAACAGAATAGAGGACATCAGCTCTAATATACATTACTTAGGTTTGCATACTGTAAATACAGGTAATCGTTTTTATTTATTCTGAATAAAGAAAAGGTCTAAAGATGAAGAACTTTGTTTTAACATAAATATACAGAACATAAAAATACAATGAAAATGGACGAAATATGTAGTCTTGGAGATTGCGAACGCTAGTGTAGTGAATACTGACATGCGGGAACGAGACTGAGAAAGGGTGATGCGAGATGAGATGCTTGACGCTGAGACGCCGCGCTGCCGTTTCCACGACCAAAGTTCTCGTACAGCGTACAATACCCACTGGTCGTAAGTCCGCGCGGTCGTTAAACGGGTAGGTCGACAAACTGTTTAGAAACATAATGTTAAGGTAGATGAAGAACTACAAAATATTTGGGCAACAAAGGTTTGTACGCCGTCATTGTCCTCAAACGTTAATTGCGTACCAAGCGAGACGACAAACTTTTGAAACATACTTAAAGTTGCGTATGTTTCAAAGGTTTGTCGTCTTGCTTGGTATGCAATTAATGTTTGAGGACGCGATTAACGTTTTGATTAGCGATTGGCGTACCACTTATGTGCACCCCTGATTATAAGGCGTGCAAACTTGTTCAAACTAGTTCAGATGGCAGGGATTGTTGGATCTGCATCTCAGAAGTGGTGCCTTTTCAGGCTACTCTCAGTCTTATTGGCACAATGTATAGCAAATGGTTGTAATTATTGGTGCAAATACTTGTTGTGTAGAACAATGGTTGACATTATTATGGCGCCTGTGGTGAAGATGGACACCCTTGTGGCCCTTGATTTATTAGTTCATGAGCTTGAGGTGAAAGATAAAGTTGGTTCCCTGGGCATGGGAGCTGCTTGCCTCCTCTTTGTGGTGCTTTTTGGATTTTATTTTCCCCACAGAGTTTGAGGGAAGTTAAAAAACCCATGGGGGGGAGAAGGAAAAAGAAAATAATAATTAATACCCACTCAATCCACCAGGGGTGCTATGCCTGCATTCTCCACCATATGTGGCAGGGTGGCAGGTGTGGCCACCTTGCTACGTCGTGCATTTGGGTGGACAAAACCCAACGAAAAGTGTTCCGGTCATTTTATTTCCCTTTCTGGGGCGGCCAAAAGCTAATAAAATGTACAGCAAAGAAAGTCAAAGTAAATACCACTAGGCTGAGGGAAAGACCGCAAAACCGCATTGCTTCCCCCATGTCCCATGTCCTCCTCCAGGCCTGGCTGGCTGTGCTTCTATAAAGGGCCTAAAAAAGGCGATGGGCAACACCTGAGCGGCATACTGATCAGCCTCAGGTGAGCCTGCCTGTAGGTGAGGCCACTGCCACCCAAGGTCCTGTAGGCTCCCAGGCTGTGGGAGGGAACAGGAACTACTGACAGCAGCCAATGATGAGCAGCCCTCTCTACTCCACCCCTCCAATCCTCTCGGCATCATAGTGAGTTTTTAATTAATTTTATTTGGGATTATTTCCTCTTCATCGGGAGGAAGAGCAGAGAAGGCTTTGAGAGGTGGTAACATTGGGAAGGATTTGAGGGCATCATTCAGTCCAGCTGGTGCATGCTGCGATGTGCCAATACCCTCTGGGTTTGTTCTGTCACTACAATTAAACTCAAACAGTCATCTTCTTATTCTTAGGTATGTGCGGTGACTTTCTCCTCTGGTATCCCTGGGATACATCCCCCTTGCCTGCGGTAACTTTTCAGGAGCGAACATAAACACAGTCTGATGTGCATGTGCATGCATGCTTGTGCGTGTATGTGTAAGACAGGGGGTGCAGTACAAAGATGGCCACCTTTCATACTTATATCATTCATCCAGAAGATTGGCCATCAAGCTTTAGTTGAGGCTTAGGTAAAAGCAAATTGCTTAATCTCAGAGCTCTCTTTTAGAGCTATCTTTAGACCTGAGCAAGCGGAAATACTGAACACACATCGCAAAGCATCACAGCTGGCTGACGGTCCTGTGGAAAAATATTTTTGGTCAAAATGAATAAAGTCCTCATTCAAAATCCATATAAACTCTTGGTTTGGTATGTCTATTTTCTGTTTTATGAAGAATAAATTATGAAGATGACACCGAATGCCTTCTTATATCATTTGAACAACCAGATTGACACCTTGAAACTTACAACGACTAAAAGCACACGGAGGCTCCTTAAGACTTGAAGACTTTTTGAAGACGTGAAGCCCGATGACAGAAATACGATCTTAAGGGGAGATAGTTTTCACCACGGGCGTAATGCCCATGGTTTTCTTCCTCGATATTTAACTAAAGGAATTGTGATCAGTCAACTATATCATAGAACAAAAAGAGTATGTGAATCGAATGAGGACTTTACCTAAAGGACTGAGAGAGAGAGCATACCCTGAGAAATGGTTACAGGAGGCAAGAATGAGAACAGATAGTTGATTGAAATCAACTGATAAAACCCAGACAAAAACAAAGAACAAAAAAAGACTCTTTGATAGTGCATGTATCTTAAAAACATAAGAACATAAGAATACTGTACATGATGACAAGAACGGGCTGTTCAGCCCATCTAGGCTTGTCATGTCCTAATCTAAGGAGTATCTAGTACTGCATCTAGCCTAGACTTGAATAACCCATGTGCGTCTGCCTCTACTACCTGACCTGGCAAGCTGTTCCAGGCATTGACAACTCTCTGTGTAAAGAAGAACTCCCTAATATCTGGGCGGAATTTGCCTTCAACTCATTTCCACCTGTGGCCTCAATCAAATCCCCCCTAAGTCTCAGTTTTCTAAGCTTAAATCTATCCTCATAACTTTTACCTTCCATACCAGGTATACATTTAGTTGCCCTTCTTTGAACTTTTTCAAGAGCTTCTATATCTTTCTTGTAGTGCGGTGCCCAGAACTGCACACAGTACTCTAAGTGAGGTAAGTATATTTATATGAGGTAAGTATTTTAATTATACACCACACCATCAAGCGATAAAGGAGATTACATTGAAATGCTGGAAACTACTTTGAGACAGACCCCAGACTAAACCAACTTTTTATTCTCATATAAGAGATGTGAGAACACTGGAGACAAAACCACTAATTCAGACATGTATATACTGTACTTCCCAAAATGTGTTTCCAACCCCAGGCTGTTACAGATGCCAGCATTGCACACACTACAACAGCAGCTTTACGCATCCACAGACAGGTAAGATTTAAAATGGAATAACCACCAAGAGAAATTACTCAAAGTTTGGCGTTGGGGTCGCATCGCCCTATCGTGCTGTTATTTTCAACAACCGACTTGTCCGCAGTACATTACCTCTTACTTACAAGGGCTGGGAAACAACACAAACAAATGATAAAAGCCTGTGATATGAAAATATTCAATATGAACCTGTGATTGAAATGAAACTTGCTGACTGAGGAAGGTTTGGCTGGGACCGAAACGTTCACGCCAAATAAAAAGTGAAAAATTTCAACAATTGAGTGCGAACAAACTTTATAATCACGCAAAAATGAACAAATGACTCTCATAGAAACACATATTACTTCTCTCTCTGATTCAACACTGTACTCAAGGTGCCATGCCTGAAGGGCTGTGGAGGAGCAGAGAGTGCTCCTTCTCCTCTTTGGCTGCTGCCAGAGCTTCCTGCTGTCTCCCAGGATGAATAAAATAGTGTCATAACAGACTGTGAAGTATCCACACATTGTTGCCACACAGGACATTTGGCATCAGTTTGAATAACATCACAATCATTCCTAGCCCTCTTTAATTTATCCTGCTGTCTCCCAGGTCCTGGGAGGCCTTCAGGACCTTTCATTGAAGAGATCCACATGGACACAGCCATTGTTTTGTTTTTGGCTCTGTACAACCTTGTTCACATAAATCTGTATCTATGCATGTTTGTATTCAACATTGTGATATTTTTATCGTTGCGGCGACTATACATTGCATGGAACTGCTTTTGCAGCCCAGGTTTGTCCTGCTGATAAAGCGCAATCGTATTTTTTGTTAATTTAGAGAGAGGGAGGGAGGGAGAGAGAGAGAGGTTGGAAGAGAGCAGCACCTGTATATTCTCTCTCTCTCTCTCTCTCTCTCTCTCTCTCTCTCTCTCTCTCTCTCTCTCTCTCCCTCTCTCTCTCTTTCTCTCTCTTCCCCTCTCACTCAGTCTCTCTTTCTCTCTCTCTCTCTCTCACTCTACATAGGGACCTCTCGTGCACTGGGGTGTCTTCTTTGGGGACTTTGTTGAGCCACGGTGTTGAAGGCGATGGCTGCTGCAGGGGGAGCAGCGGGAGGGTGAGGACATGCTCCTTTCCTTTAAAAAGCCAGAGCTTGGGGACTTCGGAACATCAGGAAGAAGGCTCTGTATGTGACCTGTGTTCAATTTTCTCCCCAGGCATCGCTGCTGAGGTGGTCGTGGCTGTTTGGGTCGGTTTCTTCCCTAAGGGGAAGTCTCTCTTTAAATCTTATATCGAAAGGTTTAAATATCTAAGGGTTCATTTTGTTCATTTTGTTTGTTCAAACTTCTGTTTGCGTTTGTTCTGGGGTGTTGGGAGTGACGGCTATATGCCTGTTTTGTGCTTTTTGTCATGTTCTATCTGATGACATGGGATATGTGAATGACTGTTTGTCAGGTCTGAATTGTGCCACTAAAGGTGGTTTTAAATCTCAATCTCTCTCTCTCTGTCTCTCTCTCTTTCAGAAGAGTGTTGTAATAGGTAAAAACAGAGAAGAGGTAGCACATTAATGGTGCACTTCAAACAGTGGCAGAGTCTTTGTTCCTGTGTGTCTGGCTTTGTGGGCCATGTTCTGTTTCCTGAAAGCACCCACTCACTGCTGGCTGACGCATGACCCTTACAGAGAGAGACAGAGAGTGAGAGAGAAGGAGAAGGAGAAAGAGGTCATTTAAAGTACAGAAAACCCAAGAGAACCGCTGAAAAAATCCACTGAGTCAACTTGTCTTGAAGCTTGCTAATGAAATAATCCATACTAACTTAAATTAGGCTCAGACCAGATTGCAAAAAATCCACCAACAAATCGGAATAAAACAAATTATGAAGCAAACTAAAAACTCATATTCGGAACGATGGGACAATATAATCACAATGCAAAATAAATGTATTGGGCCCTAAAGTGTGTTACATCTCTTCGCCATCAGAGACAGAAAGCAGAGACATAACCTGTAAGTACAGGCTCAGTGACCACAGTCTGGCCAATGAGAAAGGCCAATATAAAAAGTCATGGCTGCCAAAGGAGGAAAGACTATGTGATCACTCTGAGTCAGGTGAATATGAGACAGAGCTGCACTTTGTATAAATATACAAAATTATACAAATATACATTTGGCTTTATGTCCTGTTGTATTATTATTTTTGTTGTTATTGCTTGTGTTGTTTCTTGAATGCTTTGATAATACAATGCCTAGTGCTTGTCATGACAATAAAGCTGATTTGAATTTGAGAGAGAGAGAGAGGGGAAGAGAGAGAGAGTGAGGGATGGAGGGAAATAAAGAAAGAGAGAGGGAGAGAGTGAGAAAGACAAAGAGGGGGAGAGGAGAAGAGAAATACAGAGAACGACATCCAATTACCTTTTTCCTGGAAAGGAGCCAGTTGAACCAATCAGTGAAATTTGAGACCTTCACTCAAGTCTCATGAAAACCAAACAAACAGAAAGCTTTGGACTAGAAGAATAAATAAGCAGGAGAGCAGGAGCTTTATCCCTCATTAAAAAACCTCACAAACAACACAACACAAAACAAAACGAGACAAATATTAAAACAGGCAAGTACTGCACAATCAGCCTAGTGCTTAAAGGTGGATCTAACTAAGCACATTCCTTAAACCAAATGAGGTGGGGCTTCCTGTACTAGTGTCACACTAATCCCCTAAGTGCCACAACTCCCATACCAGGCATAATAACTAGCTGCAAGATAACTGTGCAGATTGTACAGACTAAAGCTGAGTAATGCACAGCAATCAAGAGGCACATTTTAAACCAGACCGGCAGATGCGGGTATCACCCAACCTCTGCTCCAACCCCCCCAGGGTTATGTCTGAACAGGGTGCGTCGCCTGGTGTAGGGTGTGTCCATTTCACCTTCTGGTGCGCCCCACAGAACCGCATTAAGAGGGCCATTAGAGGAGGGACCGGGTCTGGAGGAGATTTGGGAGCGGGTAGGGGAGAGCACTCCGATTTGTTAACCCCCTTGCAGGAGCACAATGACTTCAGAGTTCAAAGTTCCTCTCTGCAGTTACTGGTGGAGGGGTGTCACTAATTGGGGTCATTCTTCTCAGCTCTGTGTTAATGAGTGGGATGTAAGCTCTGTGTTTTTAGTAGAATATGTGAGTTGTGTTCATGAGCCGGATATGAGCTCTGTGTTAATCAGTGGGATATGAGCTATTTTCTTGGGAGTGAGATATGAGCTCTGTTTTTGGGTTAAATATGAGCTCTGTGCTAATGAGTGTGATGTGAGCTGTGTTTATGAGTAGAATATGATCTCTGTGTTTATGAGCAGAATATGAGCTCAATATGCGCACACTGTTTAAATGCTCCCACAAAGTGTTTCATTCGAACAACGTTTAAATCACTTGAAGAAGACCAACCTGTGGTTGAAATGTTGTTCTAATAAACACTTTGAGGGAGCATTTAAACAGTGTGCAGACATTTAGCTCTATATTTGTGATAATTATGTGAGCAGGCTTCCCCACACTTGTGAATAATGACTTTAATATATGTGCACAAGTCCTCCCTGTTTATTCAATCTTATATTTTGTGACTCTCTTCTCAGAAGTGTTAGCTGTAGTGCATTTGTGCTTAATGGTTTAAAGAGTATAACCCTGGGGGCCTTTGATGTTTGTGTGATAAATGCACTTGTTATGAAGAATATTGTGACCATATTTTTGTGAATACATTGGGAGGAATTCCCCCAATGCACAGATGTATTACTCCACATCATTCACATATCTTTTTTTTTTGCTTGTTTTGTTTCAGATTTTTTCCCTGTTTTTCTCCCAATTTGGTAGCCAATTACACCCTCTATTTCTTTCAATTAACCCTCCCCCATGAGCCCACCATTCGGAGTCAAGCCAGTTTTTCCCTTTTACTCATTTCGTGACGGCTCTCTCTCCCCCCTCCCTCTGGTGCGGTCAGCCAATCGCTGCCTCTGACGGGAAACTCGGCCACAGCTGGGCTGGGCAGCCGAGTTTTGAACCGCAGCCGCAGTGGGCAACCTGCATTCCAGACGAATGCCTTTACCGCTACACCACCCGAGGCCCCCTCATCATTCACATTTCTACCTGCAAAACAGCTTTTGTGTGAGAGGTCAGTGGATGGAGCCCGCACTGTTACACAATGTCACATCATAGCAAACAAGTAAATAGGATAGAGCAGCTGCAGCTCTGGCAAGATTATTACCAGCACACACAAAAACACGCGCACACATGCATGACACACCCCTGCATGCATGCATACACAGACATATGCTCACACACTCACACACACACACACATACACACACGTGCAAGTAATTTAAAACGTAACATGTGTACAATTAAGCAATTAATATAGTATATTGGACCATAAAATACAGAATTGATCATCACTGCAGTGTCAGTGAAATAGATAATCAGTCAAAAGTCAGAGGAACAGTAACTTTCACAGTCAGCAGTAACCTTTTCACAGTCAATCACTGAGAGAGTGGAAAAGTATTTGGGCTCATCATAGTTCTGGACTTTCATGGCAAGGGAAAGAATTAGGGTCGAATGAACCTCTCCACCTCCACAGAATAGGGGAAGAGTGTTTTTATCAACCTCTGATTTCAGTCAGAGTGTTTGAAACACAACGACAAATCCTTGCATCCAGAATCACACATTTAGCACCTAACACATTTAGTGTTAGGATATCATCACACTGAAAGCATAACATGCTATGATATGACACCACCGACAGCCCAGAGAGGGGCTGAAACGTAAAGAGAGAGCTTTCTGGTGACTGGTTCAGAGTTGACTCCTGAATTTGGAACAAGTTTCAGAGAGGGTTATGTTAGGACAGGAAGAACTGTTCCAAGGAAAACCACAGCACCACATAGTGTGGCGTAATGCACAGCAGTTGGCGCATTATTCAGACCGAGTGGTGATGCTTCCATCTGCTGTCTAAAGGGAAACAAAGTGTTTTGTCAAAAATAAAACTGACTGCCCTTGAGCACAACCTTAAGACATGTATTTCTTTAACAGGGAAAAAGAGGAAAATGTTTTTTCATGGATGATGTACTGTATGTTTAATTCATTTGAGAAACTTGCATTTGTTTTTGGGTTAATACATTTTACATTTACATTTTAGGCATTATCCAGAGCAACTTACACAGTTTACATTTCTTTACATACAATCCATTTATACAGCTGGATATTTTACTGAAGCAATTCACCTTCCAGACTTTTTCCACCTTTATTTTACCCAACTTCCAAGTGAAAAAAACATTCTCTACATTTATGAACATTAATTACAGTCTAACATTAAACAGAACAGCATGCTACATAACATTGAGAACTGTAACATGTTTGTGCCCTGACGGAAGCCTCGTGCTGAAATGTTAGTGGCCAATAAATGCCATGAACTGAAAGAGAACAACGTGTGAGACTTTTCCTCTTTTGTCTGTCAACAAAAAAGGAAATACGCTTCAAAGAAACATACACCCCAAAATAGCCTGCAAAATGCCCTCTGTTATATAGGTTCTGAATGTGTCATACTTATTATGGATGGGCAGTTTGAGCACAATAAGGTAAGTATTAGCCTCTGGAAAGATTTTGGTGCCTTCAGCATTGCGGAGAAACTCAATGAGGGGGCGCTGTGGGAAGCCCAGGGGAGGTACAGCTGAAGCTCCTGAGACAAACTCGAGCGCCGTCTCCAACATCAAGTGCCTGCAGTCTCCTTCTACAAACACACAGAGTAAAGGAAAAGTTGGCTTTTGTGACCAAAAAAAAGATAGGGAATTCTGGAATTAAAATGCCTTTCGCACTAAAATGGTGAAAGTAATGCACGATTATATATCTGAAATAATTTTGTGGATTTCCCAATGCGCGTCAACTCAAACACAAACACACTTGAAGGGCTTTGTAATTTTCTATGATTCAAATAAGAAGAGGTACATATGTCATTAAAATATCATGCCCTCAACATCAATTAACCAGTCTCTCCAGAAACAAATAGTTTGATTCTCCGCCTGTTACTTCCAGGGGCTGAGTAGTTCACTCCAAACAAAGTGGACAAGTATTTTGCATTGATGAACAGGTCCTGAAAGACCAAGAGTTTTCAACCCCTCCTCAAACCTGAAATAGAGAAAATATATAAATATACATTACAAAATGACAAACGTGAGTTCACACTTTCACACCCCTCAGTGTTGCCCTGATGGATCAAATTCTTACTGTGTCAATGCCACGTGCTTCTGTCCATCCACAAAGTAATCTGCTGCAGACTGGACCAGGGAATCCCTCTCCTTCAAGGATGAGATGTACTTCAGAGCTGCCTTCTGGATGGTCTCAGCTTCTTTTTTATCTAAAAATAAAGTCACGGGAGAAGTCCTACCTTGAAAGCGCAAAGGGCTTTACGTTTAAACTGCTTGCGAACACAAATTATCCATAGTTGGGGCAGAATTGCCTTTATAGGCTACAATGCAAGACTCAGAATTTTTGAGGCCTACAATGTATCCCATTGATCACTAACCACAGCCCCTTTTAGGACATTCAAGTGAAAGGTTTTCACACCAGAGTTTCTGTTTCTAAGAAATCAGCACCAGCCTCCTATTAGCATTTGTTAGCAATGCTAGTGCAAGTCAATATGCTATGAATCCATTACTCTCAAAATCTCTTGCAGGCAATTCCACATACTCCCATAGCTGTAGTTCTGAAAAGTAATAAAAGTGTTTGACAGGACTTGTATGCAATTTTGAGAGTAATAGTTTCATATCCCATTGACTGGCACTAGCATCGCTGACAAATGCTCACCAGAGGCTGGTGCCAATATCTCAGAAGCTAAAACTGTGGTGTGAAAACTTTTTTAATGTTATAAGAGGGGCCTTGATTAGTGACCAATAGGACAGGCTTCTAAAAATCCAGAACCTTCCCTTTAAATTGCAATTACTGAGAGGCACGAGGCATGCCAAAAGACAATGCTCACCTCACCTTTTCTCTGAAGATCCTGTCTCCCCCTTCATCCAAGGAGACAGGAGGTGCAGATTTACCACAAAGCTGAAGAAAGGAACTCAAAAAAGAAAGGACTCTCAGAAAAGAAGCGTGGGCCAACTCCACCATGAATTATGCACATTGACGCCATCTTTCCAGTCAATGTGTACAGTCCAGTCTGAAGAGCACAAAGCACAAAGCACAAAAATGTGCTCTGAATAGATTTTATTTTACAATTGAGAGAAAAGGAATGAGGACTTAAGCACTTACCATGTGTGTGTGTGTCAAGAGCCAACTGCTGATTATTCTCAGGCCCTTCAAATATTTCGGTTTGCTGTATAGCTCTCATTAGCAACCGTAGGTACTCCCTAGTAGGTACTTTCCCCTCGCTGTCCACAAAAATTGCATCCAGCTTCGCTCCTGCTTCAGGCCGGCATCATTTAAATGCCTGTAGGCTACCCTGCAAAATGTTGCCCCTGCAAACGTTTATTTGATTGCTAGTGGGACAAGAGATGAGATCCACTTTGCAGAAAAGCTTCATCAAGACAGTTTGCAGAACAATCCTGTAACATAAAAGCAATTTTGATACTTAGCAGACTAAAACAAGCTTTCAAGATCTTAAATAAACATTCTAATGAAAGAAAAAGAACATACTCAGTTGGTAAGGATTCACTATTGTCCAGTGTTTTGTTAACTGATCAAGGAGGAGGAGAAGAGCCATCAGGCCAGTGGGGAAAAGAGGAGCTACTGCTGGGCAAATGTGGACTTACTGCAGGGCAATCTTCATTGTGTTCACCTGCAAGACTTTCCTGAAATTGAGAGGTAAAATTCACACAAACACAAGGACACACTACTTGAAAGTACATTAATATAAATTGTTACTATCATTTCAAAAATAGTTCAAATGAAGGAAAAGTGTCTGTATGACATTGTTATTAACCTGTAATCTTGACATCCAAAGAACATTAAGGGCTGAAACTCCTTGATATTGTAGTCCGCAATGGATCCTGAGAGAGCGCCTTCAAGTGCTGTGGCTGATGAACACAGAAAACCTCACTGGACACGTCATCTTGCCCAACAAAATCAAACAATGGCTGAAGCAAAAAACACAACTTTTTAGAGACACAACCCTTACAACTGTGAACAACTGCACCTTAAAGAAAAACCTTAGAGATATCCTTCTTACTCAGCGGGGCAGCACAAAGTGATTACCTGAATGGATTCAGACAAGATGGATTTCCTCATCTTCACCAATCCATCTGGATACTTGAGTTTGAGGGGCACGCCATCATTGGACTCTTCAAGGGCATCCATCCTCTCTTGTCTTGCCTCAATTGCCTATAATGCATAGTTAAACTTTTTAATTATATTTGAAGAGCTACAGTATGTACAATAGTATTTTGAATCTTATTTACTTGTCAAACTGATAGCATTCAACTTTTAACCGCCTTTGTTCCTGTTCTTCCACACACGTCTCATCTCCTCTTCAAAGCAAATGAAAATATGTTGTCCTTCAATCTATTACTTAGAAGGTAATGATTTTCATGAGGATAATTCAGCATGAAAGTAACCTACTGTTTCTCTGTCCACCAACAAAGGTGCATTAAATTCTTCATCTTGTTGCTGGCGTAAAGCTTGCCATTCTTGCAAGGTCTGCAAAGCATGCAGTGTAACTACCTGTATATTTGTCATGCAGGCATTAAGTGTGTTCTTAATTACCTCAGTGTGGTTTGTGTGACCTTCAGGATCACCCCAGTTGATGGAGTCTGGTGATGTAATCTGGATCAACACTGATGGAGTCTGTTGAATCTGGGTCACATGGTGTTGAAGAGGCAAGAGGCACATTTAAAGAAGTTGCTGTTTCCTGTGATGATATTGTGAAGGTCAGAAAGAACCTCAATGCAAGCTGATTTCAAAATTTTTACCACTGACCAAACCTGTGAGGATTTATATACCTGTCATACTTTTGCTATGGGGAGGATGTACAGCCTACTCCTCCCAAGAACTTCATTTAATTATTTCATAGCAGAGACTTGGATGTTCCTCTTTCTCCTGTCTCTCTCAGCCCTGGCCAACTCAAACCCAAACTACATAGAGGCTTACTTGGGGGTAGCTCTGACAGACAAAGCTCTGCTTAAATTCTGCTAAGATCCAATTCAATTCAATTTGAATTTGAAAGCCTCTGTGTCCCTCTGTCTCACACACTGGTCTCCCTAAAACAAAATTAAAATGATTGAAGGACAAGGAAAGGTGGAATTTTCATTAAAAAATCTTCAATTTTCTCATTAAAGATATTTTTCTCAGTCAAAATGTTTTTGATATCAAGAATGAACAATTTCACTACTAACAACTGAATTCTTGATATCAAGAAATAACATGTTGACTAGTGAGAATTGATATCAAGAATTACAACTGTGGATATGTACATATCAAGATATCTGGAATTAACATTTTCACCAATAACAATAGAATTTTTGACAGGTATAATTGGAGGTTTAACAGAAGCCAATGGTAAACGTTAATCCATTTCCACTAGTGACAATTGAATTGTTGATATCAAGAATGAACATTTCGAATAGTAAGAATTGAATTGTAGACATCTTTAGAATTGTAACTAGTCAAAATTACATTATTGATACAGTATGTTGTCTTTGAATTCCAACTAGACAAAAAGGAATTTTTGATATCTATAATTTGTATTTCCTTGAGTGATTAAAAGTTAAAATGGCTTGCCATAGAGAGAGACACAGAGAAGAGAGCCATAGTATTATGCCAAAGATGTAGAATTCCCCCACAATAACTCTCAATAAGAATGAATAATTAAATAAGTATGAATAATTTCAGTCTAAAAATTGTTTTCTCTTTCTTTCCAATTTCCAAAAATAGGGTTACGCACTTATGCAAATGTGAAAATATTATGTTTCATCTTGAGTTTCATCAGAATAATTGAATTATGATGGACATTAATCAATAACGGCTTCAATGATGATTACCCTGCTGAGTTTAACAACCAGGGCCCGTATTCACAAAGCATTTTAAGGGTAAAAGTTGGCCCTAACTGCGCAATTTATGAGCAAGTCCGAAAAATAATGGGCGTGTCACTCATAAATTTAGGAGTCCTAAATTTTTGGGATAAGAGTATTTCACAAAGGGTTTGAGAGCTAAAAACAGCTCCTAAGTCCAGGAGAAGTTAAAAGCAGCCAAGAGGACTTCTAAGTCGCTAAAGAGGACGAAAATCTGCTGCGGCCGGCAATCAGTCGCGTCAACACTGGAGATATTGAATGATACAGAGCTCATAAAAAGGTACTCAATCGCAAGGGTATTATATATAGGCTATAATATTATATATATTATATATAGATACCCGCGAGATGCAGACATGTAACCAATTGACTAGTCGGTATTCTTGGTTTCATGTTAAATCAGTGACAAACATTTGTATTTTAGAATCTTTATTAGAATATAATAGGGGTGCATCGGATCATTTGTCGGATTCATTTCCACCAAAAATTGCCAGGAACTATTCTCAAGGAATTGAATGAATGATAATTTCAGTTTTTCAATTTAAGTTATTTCACTAAATCTTTATTCGAAAATTTCACAAAATACATTTTTAGATTCAGTACGCCTTAGGCGATTTAACTAGGGTGGTCTTATGCCTGAATTAATTTAATAAAAAAATAAAAGATCGCTAATGTTTCAATTCTATTTAATTCGGTCGCGTTTCTAAAAACATGCCTCCCAGAAAGGCATTTAGTATGAAAAACAAACCAAACCAAAACATACATTCACTGTAACTCTGCATCGAGATTTAGGGAATTGTTACTGTTAAAACAGTGGCAGAAAAACTATTTCTCTATGATGACCCATCCCCTATATCAGCCAATCACTGTGGGCATTCTGAGTAAGCTCGTTCATGAGAAACAACGTCATCCCTAGCAACGACGTCAACCCCGCCCTCACTCTTAGCTTGAAGATTGTAGGAATTCCTTAGTATGAGTTTGTCTTTGCAGCTTTGTGAATAGGTTTTAAGGTGGGACTCCTAACTAAAAGGTTTTAGTGCGATTTAGAAGTACTCCTAGTGGTAAGATAAAATGCTTTGTGAATACGGGCCCAGAAGTCTAGTGTTTTTCTTAAGCATTTCATTGTCTCTCCCTTTCTTTCTCAATCAGCTCACTGAACTCTAATATAATGGTGTAATGTTCCCTTTGTTTTCTTTTTCTTATTTCTAATTACAGATAATTTATCCTATTTTATCAGCCAACTGAGGGCCAGATTTACTAAGGGATTCCAACGCAATAGCAGTCACTAGAAGGCCTCAATATCTACATCAGATTTACTAAGCAGTTACTACTCACTCGCCATTAGGATGTAATTTGTGGGGGTTCAGTCACTTTGTGACTTTCCTTTACATAAACAGATACATCTGTATATATATGGGGTGAAAATGCTAAAACAGGGTGGAGATTCAGTAAATTAGGCTGATTAAGTATTGCATCTCGTTTATTAAACATGCCTTAACTGCAACTCCTCTTTGTGTGAGAATTTTAAGAAGTCTTGAAACCAGGCGGGACTTTATGAGCGCTGATATTACCTAGCTATTTCACAATTCCAGATTTGTATTGAGCTTTCTGAAGTGCTAGTCATTGTCCCAGCGATGCAAAACAAATCACAAATGTTGTTGCAAAGCACCCCGGTTCATGTCACAACAATTTTATTTTCAGGAATACCTGTATCTATCCAGACTTAAACATATATATTCTATATAGCATATATAGGCCTGTTATTTACTGGAACTTGAAATAAAAAATGACATGAAAGGATTTCTATTGACCAATTTGTCATCAGCAGTCAGTATAAAAATAAAGTTCTGTATCTTATTGTGCATATGCAGTCAGGAGGGTATAGAATTAATAGTGAATACTTTCAGACACTCTGTGGCATTAGTTGTTTCTATTCCTTATTCTTATTCTAACATTCTTTCCTCGATTGGACCACAGCCAGTTTATTTTTCCTGCATTATGTTGTAGGAAAGTTTTTCTTTTTGACACCGCCTAACGTCATGTCATATTTTCTTTACATCACCGGTTGTTTGTATTAAGTATTCCTTAACTGCGACTCTCCTCTTTGTATGAGAATTTTAAGAACTCTTGAAACCAGGCAGTATTTTATGTGCGTTGGAGGTTTGTTTTTGTTACATCATCTACTGTTTGTTTTGTTATGCCTAGTTAATTAATTAATTTTTTCTTCTCCATTGGTGTTGTTTGCCTATGCTGTAATATAGCATTGTGACGCTGTACCTTCTTGACCAATACCTCTATTTCCTGATCTGTAAAATGTTTTATTTTTATTTTTGTTCCCTCGCTACTTGTGCCTGGTTGCTGCGTATCCATTTCTTGGTGTGATCTGGACATGTGAGCATTGCTGTTTCGGACCTGTTCGTGGGCGTATCCTACTGCAAATGGCGATTGAGGGCATTTCATTTATTTTATTGTGTAATTAGAACCAGTCTTGGTTTGTTAATGTGTCGCTATTTGTGACCAAAAATAGCCGCAACAAAATAGCGTCCGTCTTTGCACTCCTACGATCTTAGTAAATGTGGCCCTGAATGTCACTGACTGAAATCCTTTTCCCAGAACCACATTCTCCCGTCGAACCTAAAAGCAGATCTAAAGGGTACAGAACCAAGCTGCAGGGCATTTATAACTAAAGAGCACGTGTCTCCAATTCCATTCCCTTCTCCTGTTCGTTTCTCTGTGTGTTTGGTAGTGATGAAGCCTGCTGATTGGTCTGATATCCTGAGGTTACAGTGCTTGACAGTGATGGGCTATACTGATTGGTTAAACACCTTGGGCTCACAGTGGTTGACTGTGTAGGAGTAAGATGATTGGCTCAAGGCACAGAAGCGGATAGAAAAAAAAAGATTGTTGGTATTTAATTTAGTTTTGTCCACCCTAATTATATCTTGCATATTGTTTTCCTCTGTAAAGTGACATTAATTATAACTCAGCAAGCATTCATTCAAAGAGGTGTTGATGATTATAATATGATGCAGCTTTGGCAGATTAATGTTGTTGAAAACTCTTCCTGTAATCTAACTCCCCAGTCATTGAGCGAAAAATGTTTTCTTTGAGAATGTTTTTTTTCCCCCCACGAACATTCATACTCTGTAGCGAATCACTTTGTCAATTAACACACATTTTCACACTGTGTGTTCCTACATTCCCACAGGGCCTTAACAACCTCTCAGATTTGTCAACAAGCAACAGTAATTAATTATTATAGAAGCAATACACTAATCAGGATCATGGTGTACTGATGGTTACAGGAACAAGTCAAATTATTTGTAAGAATTTTCTCTGGCTCTCTGGCTGATGTGATTCGCAGTGGAAATCCCTCAGGAAACGATTGCACAATATAGAAACAGTGGAGCAGGGGGGAGTTGGAAAGCAGTGAATTAGCCATGTACAATCAATACCTCTACAGCTACAGCAGACCAACTCTCATCACAGCAACATGCGCCCTCAACACACGTCACAAATGAGATGTTCTAGAACAGGTCACAGAATGGGGCAGTTGAAGACAGAAGTTGTATGAGCAGAAGTATGAGCTTCTGCAGGAGAACATAAGCTGGATATGTTTGCCAACGTGCACCCCCGTGATCCTGAGGCACCAGCGTGCACCAGAGCGGAGCCTTGGACACTGAACTCCACTGGGCACCGATGCGCCCCTGCAGAGCCAGATAAAAGAGCGCTGCGCCCTGGCCTCGCAGAGATCGCCGCCTTGACGCCGCGATCACCGCAGCCCTCGCTGTGGGTAGCGCTGACGGGCAGGTACGGCAGATCGGCCTTTATGTCTGGCGTGTCGAGAGTGTCGAGTGCTCGATCCTGGCGCGTGGCCCTTCAGAAGCCATCGCTTCCTGGCATGCCTGAGTGGGCACGGCGTCATAAGCTCCGTCTCAACCTGGATCGGGCGACCGTGTGCACTACAATTACTGCTGCGCTGCGTTTACGCTCATTTATCTGCTGCCGCCATTGATGGGGTCTCTATAATGGCTATTGTTTTGTGTCCCCCGAGTTCGACCTTTACAGCTTGTTAAAGCAAGCCGGCTGCCAAAGTCATTAAAGTTCACTGGCGAAGCACTTTAATCGCGTCAGAGCTGCTTCCTTTAATTCGCTCCCCACACACTGCATCTCCTACGAAGGCATCTGCCAATTCACCTCCTTACATTTGTTTCACACATACATTAGAGTACACAATAACAGTATAAACACATTGTACCTCCGAAGAGAATTATATCAGACAGGCACACACAGGCTCATTCCCCGTACTGCAGGCTGGCCCTAAAGCGGCATTAATCTACTCTCCCTATGTACTGCTCTGGTTCTGGGCCTCAGCAACTGCCCTTTCGTCTCTTTCTGTCTCCACCTCCCTCTCCCCTTCCCTCGCTGTCCCTCTCTCTGTGTATCTCTCTGTCTCCCTCTCCCCTTCCCTCGCTGTCCCTCTCTCTGTGTATCTCTCTGTCTCCCTCTCCCCTTCCCTCTCTGTCCCTCTCTCTGTGTATCTCTCTGTCTCCCTCTCTCCTTCCCTCTCTGTCCCTCTCTGTGTATCTCTCTGTCTCCCTCTCTCCTTCCCTCTCTGTCCCTCTCTCTGTGTATCTCTCTGTCTCCCTCTCTCCTTCCCTCTCTGTCCCTCTCTCTGTGTATCTCTCTGTCTCCCTCTCTCCTTCCGTCTCTGTCCCTCTCTCTGTGTATCTCTCTGTCAATTCAATTCAATTCAATTCAATTAAATATGCTTTATTGGCAATTGCATTGCCAAATCTTGGTGAGGGGAAAAATAAAAGAAACAGGCGTGAACATGCAAACAACATACATTTTAACAATAATAATAATATAATAATAATCACAAGTTCGTTCAAAATGCATGTAAGTGCGTGCGTGCACACACACACATGTGAGCAAGTGTATGGGGGTGTGTGTTCTGTCACTCACTGTCCCTCAGACCGGGGCAGGCAGCAATACATTGTGCTGTGAATATAGGGGCACTCCGCTCTCTAGTATTTTACATTTTTCATGGTCTGGGAGGTCTTTGAATATCGGGCTAATCTGATCAAATTTAGGGAAGAATATTTTTCTAATTTCTTAATATATAACACATTTGGTTGTGAAGTGCAGCTCTGTCTCCACCTCCCTCAGAGGGCAGTGTTGGCACAGCCTTTCCTCAATAGATCTTTCGCAATGGCTAGACTGTGTGTGTGTTTTAACACAGCGATCGGAATCATTCTCTCACACACACAGCAGAAGTGTTTCAGAAGTCCGATGGTGATATAGAATATAATCCCCATTTAAGACATCATTCTGCAAGCAGAGACCTTCCCCTTACAGCGATGACGGTACACTGTGAGCAGAGAGCACTAAACTGTATCTGAGAAGTACGTGGAGTACGTGCGAGATCAGGAACCCCGTCCATTAGTAACCTCACGCTAAGCAAAGGGAGAGAGATGGCGTGTGTGAGGTTATAGCTACCCCTACTGAGGAAGACGCACAACAACTGAGATTTACCCCTCGCAGAGATCCGGAGCTCTGAACTTCAAAAACAATATCATGACGCACCTCATACAGCCTCTACGTATTCACCTTATCACTTATTGCCGCATTCTCCAGTCACCTCACACGAGTGCACATTGTGCCCTGTGTACATTTTGTGCATTGCATGTTGTGCTTTTCGTTTTGCGCATTATGCGTCGCACATTGCGTACTACGTGTGATGTGTTGTGCATTGCATTCATGTTGCGCATTGCAGATTGTGTACACTTACACTGCATGTTGCATATACATGTTGTGCGTTGTGTACACGTTGTGCTTGGGTGCCATACAACTGCAGGTTTAAATCCACTGTAGGGAGCTGCTTGTAACCTTGAGCAGAGGGTACTTAGTTTGGTAATTATCCTACATGTCAGTGGATAATGTGGAAAACGTACGCCGTGCAATTTGCGACGGACATCGGCCATGCGAATATAAATAAAGATGTATCACTGCCGTATGCATTTACATTTCATTTGCATGTACTCATTTAGCAGGCACACTTACTCAGAGTGACTCACTGATCAGTGCATATAACAAGGCCAGCAGTGCGTTATACTGTACACGGTACGCAGCCAAAACACTACCCTCGCTGCAAGTGGTAGAACATTTGTGCTGATTGGGGTTTGGTGATCGAGGGAACCGTGGGAGGCCATGCCCTCATTAGCAGGAAGGCAAGGTCACTTTGCTCTTCAGCACAGTGCACCCTGTGAATCCTCAAACAGGGAGGGTTATATAACCATCCCCAGCAGCATTCATTACATTGGTACACCAGAGAGAGGACTTCAGGATATGATTTGTCTTCTCGTAGATTTAGGGACGCAGCTGTCACCCCCTCCGATGTGTATAACATCAGAGAGTCCCAAAGTGGGCTGCATCGCTCCAGAGTCTCGGATACCGTCTGAGAGAGGGCCAAAGTGGGGTGCATCACTGATACTGTCTCTGATACTGTCTATGACAAAGGAGGCCCTTGAAAGCATGCGAGAAAGGGTTTCAGGGGAGAGGCGAAGTTTAGAAAAAGAAACTGAACCCTAGTGAGAGAATTTGAGAGAGAGGAGAGGGAGGGGGAGACAGGAGGAAAGAAGAAGAGAAGGGGAGAAGCGTGGTGAGAATAGTGGGAGATGCAAAGTGAGCCAAAAAAGGGAAAGGGAAGAAGAGAGGAAGGGAGAAGGAAAGAGAGAGAGAGAGAAGAAGAGAGGAAGAGAAGGGGAGAAAGGGCAAAGAAGAGTAGGAGAAAGAAAGTGACAGAGAGTGAGAGAGAGGAGGGAGCCAACGTAGTTACAGTGAGGAATCTTTTGTTCAGTAGCTGCCTGGCCTTTTACATCTATCATTTCTCTGTAAAGCAGAATAAAACCTCATATAAAATATACACAGCTTCCTCACTGAATTTCCACTAGCATAAAAGGTGTTGTAACACACACACACTAGGGTTCAGGTCTCAAAGACAAAGAGGAGACTGAATGCCTACAGTGCCCAGCAGGAGGCCAGCCACCATGATGCCCCCTCCTACTGGCTTGCCAGGAGATGAGCCAGGGGAGGTGCCATGAAGGTCATATGGCTGATCTGGGGAAACAATGCTGAATGCGTCAGGGTCCACCCCTGCAGGCCACCGCTGTCGGCTGCATTGGGAAAGGGTGGCGTCGACCACGTGACACTCCCCTCTCCCTCTCGTGGTCATTCGGAAGCAGGGGGCATTAACCACAGGACACACCCCTGAACAGCATGGCCATTCAGCGGTGGTTGCCAAGGGATACCGGAGAGCCAACCAGTGACGGAGCAATTAGGCTTAAAAAGGTAACCAAAAAATAAACAAATTTGTCACTCCACGGAGGGTTACCTTGCCAACAACAACGTGTGAATCGACAAATACCAGGACTTTGTTCTAATTATCGATTTGAATACACACTGCCAGTCACCGCTTCCTCGAGTCTCGCCTGATCTCTGAGTCTTGGCGTAGCTCTGTGTGGGTTCCTTTGGACAGACTGTCTCCGCAGGCTCTGGTGGATTTCCCCAAGCGCATGTGACCCAAATGATAAGGGCAATTGTAGAGTGTTCTTCCAAAACTCACTCATTCCACTTTTGGTCAAGGGACTTGAGTGAGTTTTGGAAAAACACTCTTCAATTTGCGCATCGTTCCCTCTGCTGGAAGTACTCTGGGAACAACTCCGCCAGTCAACTGACCCGAGATCCGTGGACTGTAACCTACCTCTTCTTTTCCCTTTTTTCCCTTCTTTGAGTTTGCTCCTTTGCTTTAGTTGTCATTGTGTGTTTAGTAATTATATGGTTCCGTAATCAGAAAGAGTCATTTGATAGATTCTATTAATAAACGCTCTGATTATTGAGAAGTTTGTCATCCTGTCTTTTGTTCCGCTCAAGTTGGGTTCTACTGACTGCCTTCCCCATGAAATAAATACAACAGCAAATACAAAAACATCACAACAGCGTGTTGTCTTTCAGTTGCTGGTCAGGGCCATATACCAAGGAGAGAAGACTAACGAGCTCTCCCCTGGGACACAGATGAGACTCAGCGTGTGGTAGTAAACACAGAAACGGAGAGCTCTGCAGATGGTGTACATACCCAACGCTGTGAACGCTGATCCTTTGGCACATCTTCTCAGCTCTAAGCCAATGCTGAGGCAGCGCCTACCGCTGTTCGAATGTACACCTACTGACTCATCCCCGGCCCCTGCTTTGAGGTTCCTCGCAGACAGGATGCTGGGAAAAGGGAAGTTTCCCCGCGGCGAGGCTTTGAGGTTCCTCGCACAGACAGGATGGTGGAAAAGCACCACACCTGTTTATTCTCCATACGGGGCCGTCAAACCAACCACAGCGAGTCCCCGGTAAGGGCCAGAGTTCTGGATGAGCAATGCAAGGGTCAAGACGACTTCCGTGGCTGCTGCCGCAGAAACGGCTCCATGCATTTCACTCTGGTTTCTCTGGTGCCCATTACGGGAGGGGGGGGCCAGGCCTCAAACCAACCACAGCATTAAGGAGGTCCGGGTGGGGAGTAGTTCAGGAAGGGCCAGAGTTCTGGATGAGGCAGAGTTCCAGATGAGTTTAGAAGAAGAGGAGACTGGTTCAGAAAGATGTGGGAGGGTTTTCAGGAAAGAATGAAAAGCTGTGAAGCTCAGCGCCGCAGGTCTCTCCTCCCGGGACCCGGGTGCCTCAAACCGCCGAGCCGGTCTGGAGTTTATCTCCCGGCGCGCGGCGGATGGGGCAGCTCTCTGTGGGTCATAAATAAAACAGCTTTAATGGGGAGGTGGTTTTATCTGAGCCCAGGAAAGCGAATCTGTGAGGTGTGCCCTGAAAGCAGGAACTGAGTTTCGCATGTGAGATGTTTTACTGGAGTGTTCCGTCTGTCGTTGAAAGAAAGCAGGAAAACTGAGTTTCGCAATGCTAACACCCTGAGATGATTTATATGCTCCAGCATTTGAATAAAGCTCCATTCATTTACAATTATTCATTTGAATGGGCAAAAAGAGTGTGCTAAGAAATTAACAAAGCTCAACATGGCAGTACAAATAAAAGTCCTGAAACAATGGCTTCAGTTTGGAGTGCATAGATGCATGAGTACTGAAATGCTTGAGCGCCACAGCTGGGTGCTTCTTTTGCTTCATCGACAGTGCGTGATCAACAGAAGCCTATAAGAAGGTTGGGCTGGAGTCTGTTTCCTCCCAACACTAACCCTGGGATCTGATGACGATGCAGGGTGGAATTCCAATTTAAATTGAGAGTCATTGTAAGGGGACTAAAGCGTTTCTAAATTATGGTCAGAATTTAGAAACGGGGGTGTTTTAGAGCAGCTGGATGAATTTTAGATATAAATGTTTTATTTTAGGTGTCAAGAAGTCTACAAGAAGATACTATAATGCAAATGTTAAGAATGCGAGACCTCAAGCTCTCACCACCATTGGACCGCCTAAATGGCCTCGTGGGTAAAGCATCAAAACAAAGATAAGCAGAGATCATTTTAAAATAAATTATAAATAAATTACTTAAATGAAGCATCTGAAAAACCACACCTGCTTTCAATACACTTTGTGTCCCACATTTACCCAAGTGTTTCCACCTTTTTGGCCACTACCTATATACAGGTAACTGCCTAAATAAAATAAACACTTGAGTAAATGAGGGATACAAAGTATATTGAAAGCAGATGCTTCCACACTGGTGTGGTTCCTGAGTTAAATAAACAATTAACATCCCATTATGCTTAGGTTCATGTATAAAAATGCTCACTTGTAGAATCTATGCCATGGTGCATTGAAGCTGTTCTGGTGGCTCGTGGTTGCCCAACACCCTATTCAGACACTTTATGCTGGTGCTTCCTTTATTTTTGCAGTCACCTGTATTTCTGGTAGTTTATTGAGCAAACAAGAGCAAAAGAACAGTTGACTCAGCACATAAATGAAACTGACAGGAATGTGAAATATTTTTCACACAGGAATTGTGAGCTTTAAAACTGGACATGTTCAATGTATCCAGGCACTCAGCCTTTGGATAAACAGCATGTGAGCACACACAGTGTTGGGCTGAACGTCTCCCCCTTATGTTATGTTATGTTATGTTAATTGTGATTTAAAACTGGATGTTATGTACATGCATCGACCTCAACTATTTACTGGCTTTTTGTCAGGAGTTTATAAATCACATGTGACTGCATAAGGATCAGGTCCCATGCATTTTTATGAAACAATAAGTCTGCACAGGTTTTCCGAATACCGATGAGAGCGCTGGGTCCACACAAGGGCATTTCTCACACTCTCGATTCCTGGAGGAAATTTAAACGGGCCTGATCAGGATTCGATCATTTTCTTTGCGAGCGCTGGAATGCTCCTGCCTTATGCCTGACCACGTTTCTTTCACCAGCCAAAGAGCCGCCTGAAATCTCTACAAACGCAGAGAGTGAAAATTCAGCTTCTCCCAGAGGGAGTTTGATCCAAACAACCATGACATCGAAAATAATGCTATTTTTTCTGATATGCTCGTACAAAATAATGGAAACACCAAATGAAAAATGATTTTGAAGTAACAAAATCGCAATTAAAAATGATTCTGCACATGCCATTCATGTTAATGTCAATTCGAATGACAAATGTGACTCTGCTATAAAATATGTTTTAAAATCAACCTTCAATCAATATGTGATATTTATGGTAGGACTGCCATTCCAAAACCATTCCGCTTGTAACCAAGGCCAATGCGCAACAAAGCATAACCTGGTGTAATGATGCCAAATCTGGACTTCTGTGCAGTGGGAGAAAGTAATATGGTCCGATGAGTCATCTTTGAGTTTTTCCTACATCTGGGTTGGTTTATGTTTGGAGAAAGCCAAAGGAAGCCTTCAACCAACATTGCCTGTTCCCAACTGTTAAACATGGTGGTGGATATGGGCAGCTATCTTGTTGGAGTCATTGGGTCCGATTATTGCTCTGTATGGTAGAATTACGGCCAAGGAATGCAAAGCCATGTTAGGTGAGCAGTTGTTTCCTCAAGATGTTCCCTTATTCCAAGACGATAACTCCCCCATACACACTGCTAAAGGGATTCAAGAGTGGTTTAATGAACACTAGGAACTCTGGATTCCCGTCTGAATGCAACAAGCCAAGCCTGAAATCAGCGTTGTGGGCGATGTGCTGGCAAAAACAGGTATGACCTGGATTACCTGGTTCATGTTTGGCACGTTTGTGTCCCTACTTGGAACATGCAACCAAAAGCCTTGCAATCACGCAGCATCGGCTTTTCATGGAAGGACCAGAAAACTGGTTCATCACTTCAAGCACTTCATAATGTCAAATCACATTGTATGTTGTTCATTTTTCTTGCTAACCCCTTTCTCTCCTCCTCTCCCCACCCCCTAAATATGACTCTTCCATAACCTTGAGAAAATCTCTTTATTTATCTCCTTTATCTATGCTCAACCAGTACTGGTTTTTGTGTCTGCAGCAATGTAATGTGTTGAGTCATAATGATACCCTTGTGTTGTTGTGTATCTATGGGTTCCCAGATATTGTGCTCGTGCTCCTGTTGATAACTAATTTGAAAATAAAACGTAAAGTACTCATTTATAGAAGTTGAGGTTATACGGACCTCCTCCCCAATGACTGTTAAACAACGTATTTATGTGTATTTACGTGTGTTTGTTTCTCCCCACTCAGACCATTTTGCACCCACAGTATAACCATTAACCATTAAAGAGGTGGTTGCGCCGAGCAGACAATGGTGCTGGCAGAGCACCAGGGGGGGCTGAGAGGAATCAAGGCCCACTTGCATAGCTTCTTAAGTAATCTCCCTAGACTACAGTCTACAGGCTCCAGGGAAGGTGAGAAAGACCTATAAAGCATGGACATGGGTAATTGTATATGTGATTCTGTTCTAAATTTCAAGCATTAGCTTCATATTAATTCTTTGGTTGACCTCACTATTCTTTGTCTGTCAAACATGAGGGACCGTTATAATGTCATGTTCAGTATAAGGTCTGAGAACACAGAAATAAGGTTTATGTTTGTGTATTAGACACTGCATGGGCGATGCCCTAATGTCTGGCTGAGCCAGATGTAATCTTGTAACAATGAATTAATGTAAATGTCCCTGTTAAATGTATAAGAGAAAGCTACACCTTATCTTTGTAGAACATGTTGTAACATGCTTGTGTTCCCGTGTTCTGGTTGTGTAATTAAACCTCCTATCTTCCTTTATGAACATCGGCTTCATCTCTTCATCAATACGGAGATCATTTTACAATTCAGTATTTTGGATTTACCAAGATGGTGAAAGGTAATCTTTCTGGTCATTCCTTCTTTAGCATTTGTAAGTGCAAGATACTGTTGCCAGTTTGGGCTTTTTCAGCCAGATTAACTGAAATGTCACTGATTTCACACTGACTTTTGGGATTGATAAATGCACTGACATTTAACATTTTAACTTTTTTCCTAAAATCGTGTTAAACATAATACAGTGGAAAAAAATGAGATTTGTTCCAGAGCAAAAATGTAAAATACATTTCCTGTAGTAACTAGTTTGTAATAAGAAGCCAGTTCAAGAGGTCTGTTTTTTTTTCCCCAACACGGATGTTGAGGGCATTAGCTTTGATTTGGTCCATGTAGCATTGTGAGTTTGGCTTCTTTTGCAGACACATTATGCCACTCTGGCTTGTGATTTGGATGTCAGTCTGGCAGCCCTGGTATGAAGTTCTTCTGATTCAGCCAAGTAGCTCAATACTCCAATCCAGCATTAGCATTACTATGATTATGTAGCTCCTGCAAATCAACATGCATGAGATCTGTCTCCGATGCTGATGGGTTCCACATGCTTAAGCACCCAGCAGAGATTCATCTTGTTTTTTCTTAAATCGATCACTTTCGATGAGCCATTTTCCCCTGCACTGGCAGTGTTGTGTCTATAATAAATGTTTTTAACCCATGAGGATGAAGTTACATAACGGCACTGTCTTCCACTCAGCAGCTTCACACACAATTCACTTATTCAGTATCTGCACACTTACACTCAAAACATTCAATGCCTGTCTATTTGTGTGTGACTCTCGGCATGAGTGTGTGTTTGTCCTTGCTCAGCCCTCCTGCTTGTGTTAAGAACGTTATGTAACCGTGACTACTAGGTAAGGTCCCCTGAACGAGAGAAACAGACAGGCTGTAAAATAGTTATTAGGTCAGCTTTTACAAGAAAGGTATATATATATTTTTTTAACAATGTAAGAATGCAATGTATTGGAGTGTGCACTAAAACAAAGGGCTGAGATAATGGGGATCATTTATCCTCATCCTAACCAGATGGGCCCACATCTGGAGAATAAAATAAAACTAATAAACACAAAATCGAAAGAATGAAGAAAGATCGAAAATCCTAACCAATATGAATTACTGCAAAAACTAAACTAAACATAACCTGAAAAGTTGGCTGGCTGACAATCCAGTTAGCCAGCTCAGCACCAGAATTATTACAAACAAAGAAAAATACGAACAACAAATATAAACGTCAGGGAGTTTGCACAAAACCCACATTCACAAACACTCCCCAAGTCGCCCTGCACCCTATTACCTGTTACGTTAGATAAGATTACACACATGATGACTGCTTTACAGTTACCTCAGGGAGTTTTCCTAAACCAGCAACTCAACATACTGTTACCATTTGTTACACATTAAAAAGATGACTTACATCTTCTAAGCACAAATCCAAACCCTAACAGTTACACTGGATAGTTTGCCAAAACCAGCAAACTCACCATACAAAATACCATAAAAATGCAGCTACAAACCTACTAAATTACCTCCGGAGTCTTCTGGAAGAACCGTCATACTCACCCTACCCAATACTACTAAAAAACATGTGTAGTTGTTCTCCCTGGAGACAACCTGTCCTGAAACCAAAACAGACAAACCTCAGCATGTCAAACATTACCCCACAACACCCTGGAACAGCTTACAGTGGTTTACTTAACGAGGCTTTCATCATGGAATCACCCTGGGTACTAGCACACCTAGTGCCCATCACTGAAAACTGTTTTACCTTCTCCAACATCTTCTTGAGGTAGATGAAACTGTGCTGAACACATTTTCACATGAAACACAATTAAACACTGCAGTATAACAGACCATGCAGGTGTCTTTTTTGATTGGAGTGCTAATCTTTCTTCTTCTAAAGCGGAATGCCCAAAAAACATTAGACTTCTTCCTTATTTGGTATCATACCTAAACCTCTCTTTGTTACCCCTGCGAAGGTATCAGCAGTCCAAATTGTATTTTTACATGTCTATGTGTGGGTCACCTGCCCCTCAAAGCAAGCAGCACAGAGGCTGTGCGGGCAATTCGCTATGTTTCTTCAGTTTGAGTCTCAGTGTTCGATGCCTCCATCTCATGGGCTTCGTCTGCTATTTCCAATAAACACTGAGCCCTGCAGAACACAGCACAGCAATAAAAAATGAGCTCTCTTTGCCTCCAGAGGATGTCCTGAACCATATTACTCCTGGTAAACATTTCTAAGGCCAATCCTCAGAGGTTTATAGGAGCAACATGGGAAAGGAAACATGTTACAACATGCCAGTTTTTTGGGGTTTTCTTGAAGTGTCCAAACAACAAAATGTCCCTAGGTCTAATTTTCAAATATCTACTGTTCTGCAGTGAAAGTGAATATTTAGTTCCAATTAGATTAACGCTAACCTATTTCTATGGAAGCAGAGACCCATCTCCCCCTCCTTTAAAAACAGACAGCCGGTATCATGTCTGCACAACCAGGGCCGTTTAAAACACTCTGCTGGATTCTGTGTGATGTCTACATACTACCTTGGCCATTGCTGTGGAAAAGTCTGGCACGCTCTCTGCATCTGCTGTTCTTAAACCTGTAGCCATGGGACCACATCTGCCTGGGGAGTTTAATGGAGAAAGGTTAGCCTAAAAATTATTTTGTCACAGATCAAGAGCATCTTGTGGAAATCTGATTAGCAACTTTTACCCAGCTATCATCTCTACATCTATGGTCCTGAATCTGGGGATGTTTACAATGGAGATGACTGAGATCAACGATAAAATAGATTAAATTAGCTAAAAATGAGTTGTGAAGGTGATACACTCTCATTCTCGGCCCCAGAGCTCAAGAGCATCTGAAAAGAGGAGTTACAGTTTGTGAGATTGGTTTCCTGCAATCTGATTAGTTCTTGCAAATTTTACCCAGTGTCATGGGAGTGTAGGAAGGTTTAGTCAATGGTTGAATTGCAGGGGTCTTGGCAGATCGGGAAGGCCAGCCAGGGCCTTGGTCGCTATCCCCAATTGGAGCCCTGCGTACATGAGATCCTGATTCGTCAATTAACTCATGTATTACTTCCCTGGAAGTTGGACAGACTTCTCACATCACAATGTCAACCTGGTCAGGCTCATAGTACCACAAGGTACACTCTTGTTAAATGAAGATGATACACGTTGACCACGTTAATGGTGGAAGGTGATAGGCTCTGACTCTCAGTATGAGAGTGTATAATACCATCATACATGGCCAGCAGAACAACAGGGGTGAGCTGGCATTTGACCTGACACTTTTGAAGTACTGGAGCACGGCCCCAGTACTTTTTGAAAACACAGTCACTGAATTCATAGTTTCCGATTGTCTATGAAGTAAAAACATGCCCTACCCTCCTTTAAAGCACAAGGGTGGGCAGATTGCCTGACAAGCCCAGCAGCAGCAAGAGACAATCAATATCCTTCCCAGCCCTCCCCAACCAATCAACAGCCTCTCCCTTTGTCTCTCTCGTGCTGTGAGGCGCTGCACTTCAGTGGCAGTGCTGGCTGAGGAGAAGGACCGGGAGAGGGTAAAGATACGTTCACTCTGAGCTTTCGGCAAGCATTACGTGCGCTAGAAGCCATTGTTTTTCAATGGAGCCTTGGCGTTGGCTTGCCTTGTGTTGCTTGCTTTGAAGCTCGGGCTTGCCTCAAAAACAGATTGAATTGAGTTTACTTTGAGCCCACCTTCCACGCTTTGAAGCGACATCCAGCCAACCGCAAAACGAAAGGGGGGGAAAAGAATCCACACACAGCTCATAACTCCTATAAATTAAGATATTTGTTAGCTTATAAATCAGCTTGTTAGATAGGTAAATCAGATAGCAATCAGATAATTAGCATATTGAATAGCAACCTAGCTAGTATTATTAATTTAATGAAACAAACCATACATAGTTTGCAGTGTTTAATGGTGGCATATATTTAGCTACAAGACAAATAACATTATTTAACCAGCTAGCTACTTTCATATCAGGTAGATAAATGTTAGATCTATTCTGTATTCAGGTGAAGACTACAGTAAATGTAGCAATGTCAATTGAACATTTCCCCTTGATAAATGCTGTATTTGATCGACAATGCAAGGCACACCCCAAGAAACAAAGCATTGCATCAAGCTTTGTGTCAGCATGAAGCTCTATGTGAATGCGCCTTAATGCTATGTTCACATGGAGCTTCATGTTGATGTGAAGCTTGACAGGGGGTGTGCATTTGCAAATTCCCAGCTTGCTTTGTGTTACTCACTGAAATTGTGGGTGAAGTCAACCCTTTATCAATCTGTTAGTTCTTCTCCTTACCCAACCCCCTTTTTGGTATTCCTAAAGTGTCTATTACCACAGTTTGGAGAAAAATAATTTTGAAATAATGGACCATAATTACAGAACTTTCCTTTGTTTTTTGGGAAGGGAATTTATATTATTATGACAGTTTTTACTGGATACCCTGCTGCCTGTCATATGACTATTATTGCAATATGAGGCATATTTTACAAAAGCTTGTGATATACTTTAGTTAAGTTCTGCAAAGCTCAAACAACCTTGTCAGTGGCACCTTTTAAGCCTCTAGAGTGCAGCAAATGTCACAAGATTATCTTGTAAATGTCATTCTTTCCCCCTGGGGTAGCATGCCCCCTCTTGAAAAGCTCATACAAATTTGGGCTTACCACTTTTGGAGCTGTGGTGCCATCCCCGCCGACATAGTCAACTCTCAGTCCTACGGGCTGCAGTGGAAGTGAAACACCTGATAACAATTAGCTCACCTCTTAAAGGGGTTATACTAATCAGTGACATCAGGTGTAGTCAGTGCTCGGCTGGAATAAATACACACAGCCACCACGGCGCTCAGGATGGAGTAGTTGTGGTATAGTAGGAGGTGATAGACATTATGTCAGTAAATTAGCACATGGTGGAAGGTGATACACACTGACTCATACACACTGTAAATTACTTCCCTGGATATGAAACACTCGTAAAATTATTCAGTTTGATTCTCCCAATGACAAAGCAATGAACTGTAGAGGTATTTAGCAATTAGCAGGAAAGCAATTAAGACAATGACGAAGTGTTTTGCAAGCATGGCGATTAATCAGATTTAATTGTGGTGATTAATCTCACCACAATTACATTTTACACTTCAAAATGTGATGAATGATTAATTGTAGTGGTTATGTATTATTCTAGGGTTAAATGTATAATTTGTGTTAAACAACTATGTGCAATTATGTGTATCAACGCATCAACAGTTGTACATAATGAAACAATTATTGGAGGTTTTAAAACAAGGATTCGAGAGAGATCTTCAGATCAACCCTCACACTATTCCCTTAACCTGCTAAACCACTTTCCCTTTAGGTACTGTACAAATGTTCATGTACCGCTGCTTCCATTTGCCCACTGTTTCGGCATCCCTCCCCCTCGCCATCTCCACCATTATTCTCTGTTTTAATTTCTCATCTCTCCCTTTGTCATTGATGTTCAAATAGAGGGTCAACAGCTTCATCCTAATGGCCAGGTGTGATCTCGCCTCCAAGCCCAAGATCAAATACATCAATGCGTCCTAATGCAATGTGCAGCATGACTTAATAAAACATCATTTCTTTAATGCGTATCTGCTGTATGGAAATGTATTCTACAGAATTTAAAAATGAGAAAATATTTCACTTGTAATGGAACTGAAAATTAATAACATCCTCACCAACAGTGCGTTAGACAGGCTTACCGGTGACAGGGAGCACAGAGACAGATGCAGGGATAAATCGCAAGCAGGGCAGGAATCAGTCATCACTATTTGAACGTGCGGACATCTCAATCAAAAGATCTTAAATGCTTAAATATTGATGGCGAGGACAAATTGCTCTTTGTCTGATGGTGCACATGCATAAGTAAAACAAGAACCAAGGATATGTAAATTGCACGAACAGATAACACATATTAATAACACGCATGGGAATATCAGACACCTTATAAATTAGAGCTGTAACAGGGAATGTGTGGCTTAGCCAAGCAGATGATAAATGCCTGGATATGAATAAATCACCTCTCTGTGGCGTAGTAAGGACACAGGAATGATGCAGAGTCAAAGGTTGGTCTTTGAGGTCACCTGTCTCTCGAAAAGCAACCACTAGCGAGAGGAGAACATCTTCGGACAGCGGCGATGCTTGTAAACTGTTCTGTTTCAATTTTCTTTGGTACACTTCATCTGATTGACCTCCTGTGTGTGAATTTTGTTATATATTTGTGTTTAATGACATTTCATGTTTTCTATGTGTATGTCTCATGTTTATTTATGGGCTGTCAATTGATCCGAAAACAAAATATAAATGACTTGTTTTTGGCAATCTATTTATCGGTCAGATATGACTTTTAAAAATGTGAAAGTGAATTGCTATGATATGCTTTTTCTGATGTGAAATATTACTTACAACAAAACAAATACAATGATCAGTAGATACAAGTGGTCAACCACTATTTGTCCACCATAACATAGGCAACTAACAATGATTATAGAATCAATCTTATTCCATCAACTTCCACGCCAGTACACTTACACAGCAACATAAAAGGGCCTTTACTTGTAAGATAGCATGCAGGAAGTGTGGTATAATGGTTAGGGAACTGGGCTTAAAATGTTAAGGTTGCAGGTTCAATCCCCAGGTGGGACACTGCGTTGTATCCTTGAGCAAGGTCTTTACATTTTACATGAAGGCGGGTGTTAGCAGATGCTCTTATCCAGAGCGATGGAGGGGGAACACGTTTCTTTACAATCCATTTATACAGCTTGAATTGGCAAATGAACTTGTGTGGGATTTATGTACCTTGCCCAAGGGTACAGGTTGGTGCCCACCTGGGGATTGAACCTGTGGCATCAGGGCTCATAATGCACACTTCCCTCCGTTGGACCTTCTCAGTGGATTGACTGGTGGCAAGGTCTGAATGCAACATTGGGGCAGTGTATTCCAGTGCTGGTCTGATGTAGGAGGTTTATACAGTGGTCAGATCCCCTTAGGTATGAAGGAGTGCTTTGGCCAGCGGAGGAGGAACGGTCATTGACTGGCTCTCTTGATCACATGATCTACCTGCTCAGCCCAGCGGAGGTTGGCTTGGATGTAGGATTTGTATGATCTATAACATGCCCACTCCATGCCCAGTGTCCATGTCTCCTCTGTCGTCACTGCAATATCTTTATTCTTTCTGGCTCTGCGTTTTGTAATTGTATGTATATTTAAAAATATTATTAAAATGTGCAAGAATTGATAATCACCTCATGCTTTAATTGATTCATTGGTGTGATTAATAGATTTATCGTTACCACCATAGTGCATTGGCATTGTAGTTAACAGCAGTACAAACTGCATGCACTGGTCCTTTAAGGGCTCACGCCTCTGTTTGTGTGGCTGTGTATAGTTTTCCAGCCGTGAGTGATTGTGTAGCTGTTTGTTTGGCTGTTTGTGTTTGTGTAGCTTGTGTGTGTTTGGCCATGTGTGCGTGCAGCTGTGTGTTTGTGCAGTCTTGTGAGGACATGTGCATGTAACCAATGGCGTTGGGTAGTGATAAGGGAGAATGAACACAGTGACCACAGATGTCTGATATGACATATGGACATGTGTTATATGCACAGATCAGTTGGAATCTTGTCTTTCCAGCAGTGCATGCTAATTCACGTCAACTGCGATGTCGCAAAAAGTCCCAAAATATGACCGATCGTTGATAATATGGGCATCGTGATCACCGTAAGGGTCTAACAAACAAAAGTAGTGACCCGGTTTTGTCACAAGAGCAAGCCAAATTGAGGGAGTTCAATGTTTTCTATGTGCTTCCTATTGCCAGCAACAGCAAATATGTCATTCTCCTGGGTCTACAAGATAGGTGAGTATGTTTCACATAGGAAAGTTTTGTGTCCTTGCCATGGTAAATCTTTGCTACGAAATAAGCCCACAACCGTCATTCTCTGATAAGTATTGACCAAACAGACCCCCCTGATTGGCAACCAGCGCCACAAGCAATATGGTAATGTGGCATGAACCTGGGGCATCATTGATACTACTTCCCTCCATATATGCTAAAATTTGTCTATGGTTCTAGCAAATGGGTTATCCTGTACAATGATATAAGGGTTCCTTTGGTTTGAATTTACTGTCATGAATGTGCTGTGCGCACATCATGATGCGAATGAAAAGACGCTCTAATTGAAGAGATTGCACAGACTTCAGAGTTTTAGAAAACTTTATACTTTTCTCTTAGTTTATTTGAATTTATTATTTAGTTTTGCAATAGCAAAAGCCCCAAAGAAGACTTGTTTCGTTGGCCAGGATCCTGTTTATGACCGCTGCATAGCTACCGGTCAGCTACTTGGCGGAAGTTCTGGCTCTGCCACCAGAAGACACCGATCAAGTTCATGTCCTGTGACAGAGACTGCTTCAATGACTGACACAACCAAAATACACTAGAGCTTTTCCTGTGTTGCCTGACTAAAGAACATTAACTGACACTGTAAATAGTTTTGTGCAACGAGGGTAGACAATTTTGTCTCGGCTAAATAAATGTGTTATATTATTTATATATTATTATAATAATTATATATTTATATTGATGCAATATTTTGATATATTTTATTTATTTTGCACATTTTCACAGCTGTTGCTGTTTTTTTGGAAAAGTTACCATTGGGGAAAAAAACTTCTGTTGCTGCTATCCAATTATTTGTTTTGACTTTGATGTGTCTGTGTGTGTGTCTCATAGGCAGCAACATGTTGTAGTGTGATTATTAGTGTCACAGTGAATTGTGCAACTTGGAGACATTAGGAGACACTTTGAGCCATCACATTAGTATCAGTTTTGTGAGCAAAATAATGATCCATAATGGGTTGAGTGATAGAAACAGGGTTTATCCTTTCTTGCTTTTCAAACATGGGTTTCTACACAAGAAAAGTATAAGAGCCTACTTTATTGTATGTTTGATCTTCAGTCCTTTGGGATGTGTTGTGTACACTTGCTATTTGAACGCAATGTGTTTTCAACAATGTGTTTTCAAATGGTACCAAATGTAGGCATGTGGCCATCAAAGTTCTTGAGCTGTGAACTGTTATATTTGGGTATGTCCAAATAGGCATGAATGCCAAAAATAGGGGGTTAACTGAATCACCTTGGTTGCAGCTAACATGGTTGAAAAGTCAAGGTTTCTCTCAAAGACAAATACAATACAGACCAATACCATTACAAAACTTGATAGCTGAGCAGTTGCTGATAAATGCTTTATCATTGTATATCTATAAAATGGTCTCAAAATGTTAATATATAGTTTGCAGGATGTATATATTTGACAGTCCACTGTATCTAGTGATTCAACAGGGTGACAGCATTTCAGCTGTCATCGTGCACAGCACACATTCCAGATATTACTTCTTAGGAAGCACCATTTAAAGTATGCCATCTGCTAATACTGAGCTTTGGAATCAAACTTAATCTAGTGTTTTGGCAAACACTTTCAAGGACAAGGAAGCATATAGCAGCAGGCATTTACAAGCACACTGCACACTCTATAGCAGCCAATGTATTATGCAATAAAAGCACATGGTATAGTTGGAAAGTTACACATATATTAAAAACCGCACAACATATAAAAGGAAAGTAACTATATGACAGGGAGCTGAGCTACAGTGCTCTCGTGTTATATAACATAACTCTGTTGAGGATCTGCAGTCATGTGTTGAGAATGTGGTCACTATTTCTATTTCTGCAGTACAGGCAATTATATGCTATTCTCCATATTTCTGTACTGAGGCCATCTAATTAAACAAATTATTCACAGTGTTTTAATGAGGAAAAACCAAGTATTGATTAAAACTGGTACAGGTGTAGCAGATTATACGTGTCCATGGAAAACAAATCTGCATTTATGAAAGACACATTTCCAAACATCCTGAGCTGACCCTGAGCTCCACTTGAAATTTGAGATCTCAAGCCTAATTAGCCGTTTCGCCTACCACGAGTAAATTAAGCATTTTGTCTGAAACGTCTCTAAAGGCAGTTTACTCTCAGTAAAAAACGAATGATCTTCAGCCAGGTGATGAATTTTATCTGGGAAACCGATCGTACCAACACGGAATGTGATCTGACCCTGAATCATGACAAACAATGTGAGATGTTTTTTGTTGTTTGTTTGTATATTACATATTATATTCTTGGCATTTAGCAGACGCTCTCATCCAGAGCGACTTACAAGATGTGCATTTATACATGGTGATGACAATTAGTTAATGTACAGAATCAGTGGTAGTGGAGTCTGAAGAGGTTAACTTTTTCAGGGTCAAACATTAGCGGTGGAAAAGGCAATCTTCATCAACCATATAAGGGGCAGAGCTATCACATGTGGCATGACTTTACAGAGAAAAGTGATTGGTTCATATCCGACATCTGTGGTCACTGTGTTCATTCTCCCTTATCACTACCCAATGCCGTTGGTTACATGCACATATCCTCACAAGACTGCACAAACACATTGCTGCACGCACACATGGCCAAACACACACAGCTACACAAACACAAACAGCCAAACAAACAGCTACACAATCACTCACGGCTGGAAAACTATACACAGCCACACAAACAGCTGCACACACAGAGATTGTAGCATACACAGCCACACAAACAGCCGCACACACAGATAGCACATACACAGCTACACGAACACAAACAGCCACACAAGCAACTACACAATCACTCACAACCACACAAAAGAAAAGAAAATCTAACCTTGGTAAGTGCTCTCTCTGTATCTGTGCACTGGACTGTGTACTCTCTCTATATCTATGCACTGGTCTCTGGTAACTACTCTCTTTATATTTACTGGTCTGCTATATCTGGTCTAGTCTCTGGTAACTACTCTCTATATATCTATGCACTGGTCTCTGATAATGCTCTCTATATCATGCACTGGTCTATGATAGTGCACTGGTCTGATAACTACTCTCTCTATATCTATATCTATGCACTGGTCTGTATCTGTGCATAACTACTCTCTCTGTATCTGTGCACTGGTCTGTGGTAACTACTCTCTCTATATCTATGCACTGGTCTCTGGTAACTACTCTCTATATATCTATGCACTGGTCTCTGATAACTACGCTCTCTATATCTATGCACTGGTCTCTGATAACTACTCTCTCTATATCTATGCACTGGTCTCTGGTAACTACTCTCTCTATATCTGTGTACTGGTCTCTGGTAAGTACTCTCTTTATATCTATGCACTGGTCTGTGGTAACTACTCTCTCTATATCTATGCACTGGTCTCTGATAAGTACTCTCTATATATCTGTGCACTGGTCTCTGATAACTACTCTCTCTATATCTGTGCACTGGTCTGTGGTAACTGCTCTCTCTGTATCTGTGTACTGGTCTCTGATAACTACTCTCTCTATATCTGTGCACTGGTCTGTGGTAAGTACTCTCTCTATATCTGTGTACTGGTCTCTGGTAAGTACTCTTTTTATATCTATGCACTAACTACTCTCTCTATATCTGTGCACTGGTCTGTGGTAACTGCTCTCTCTATATCTGTGTACTGGTCTCTGGTAGGAAACCAAACCTTTCCCTCATCTGTCAGGAAACATTTCACATCTGTTGATCTTCCAGAATTAGGCGGGCATTCTCCCTACACTCCTCGAATCTTGTTTACCCTCCCTGTGATTTGCTAGGTCCTCTCGGGCGTCCCGTGTCCTTTTAACCTTGCAATGTACAGACAAACCTCAAACTAATGCGGGGAAAATAAATAAATAGATGAAACTTTACATTTTTTCACATACAATTTTAGGTGCAGTAGAGAGGCTCTGTTGCATTTGACAACCTATTTCTGCTTTTCCATCAATATCGTCTTCAACTGTCTTCTTTTCAAACCCTTTAGCAAGATGATCCTTGATGCTTTTCCAGCTCTCTTGACTCCCAGTGGTGTTGGCATGCACTTATACACATATTACACTGTGGTTTTATCAAGGAGGTCCATAAACCTTAAACTTCTGGTGTCAAACTCTGGAGTCGGCTGTCTAGCTCCTCATGTGGTTCAGGTGGTTCAGGTTGAGTGGTTTTGAACTCACTGAAGTGACTGCATTTTTATTTATTTTATTTTTCGAGTAACCTAGTATATTTTGAAAGAGTTCATCCCTCAGATGGCACGCAAGCGTTTCCCTCATGGTTTGGAAAGGGCAAATCTCTGTGAAGTGGGAGATTTTCCCCTTCTTAAAGATTAACCCCAGTCTTCAAGTGTTCATCCTGTAGCCTCGAGGTACTGTTTCCCCAGTGGCCAAACTTTGGCCTTTTTATCTTTGGAGTAGGAAAGAGATCAGAAGTGATATATGAACTGAGATGACTGCAGGGTGAGTTGAGTTGCCTGTTGATTTTTATTATTCCATATGAAGTAGAGGAAGTGTTTTATGGTGCTTTCAGGGTCAATTCCCTGTCCTATTCCCTTTTTTTGTCCATGGTTTTATTTGTGTCATTAATGTTCATTTATCTTTTTCTGTTTCCTTTCAACTGTCTCTATAAAATTATGTATATTTTACAACGCAACTGATGCAAAAACAACAATTATACTTGTTCTATCCAAACTGTGAAAATTCCAAAAAGGAGTGAAGATGTCCGCTTTGTTAGCAGCAGGATCAAGGCAGTGCAGCCGTACATCGAGATTGCGATGCTTCCACCCTTGTTCCATCTGCATACGCCAAGGTGGCAAAAAGCTAGCTGGCTTGCTAACATTTTACTCTTTTTTTTTTTACATTTTAAGCATTTGGCAGACGCTCTTATCCAGAGCGACTTACAAGATGTGCATTAATACAAGGTAAGAACAATCAAAGTTAGCGTACAAGATCAGTGCAGTAAAACGGCAAAAGACATAATTGCAGGCGTCTGCGTATCATACCTGTAACATTGGGAAAGAAAAGGTTAGTGGGTTTTTTTTTTTTTTTTTTTTTCACAAGTAAACAGTGGTGACAACAGATTGGCTAGAAGGACAGTGTTCAGTGGTAGTGGAGTCTGAAGAGGTGGGTTTTGAGTCTCTTGCGGAAGATTGAAGTGATTCCGCAGTCCTGACCGATTGGAGGAGGTCGCTCCAACGAGGGACCAGGACAGAGAAGAGGCGAGACCGCGACAGCGGCTGCCAGGCGTCCGGAGGGATGGGGCAGTCAGTCTGCCAGCGGAGGCGGAGCGGAAGGGTCTGGACGGGGTGTAGGGCGTGATGAGTGACTGGAGGTATGGGGGAGCAGTACCTCTGGCGCTTGAAAAGCAAGCACCAGTGACTTGAATCTGATGCGTGCTGCGATGGGGAGCCAATGCAGAGAGGAGAGTAGAGGGGTGACGTGGGTGAACTTCGGCTGGTTGAACACCAGGCGCAGCAGCAGCGTTCTGGACTAGTTGCAGTGGCTTGATGGCACAGGCCGGACGGCCTGCCAGCAAGGAATTGCAGTAGTCCAGACGTGAGATCACCAGGGCCTGGACCAGGAGTTGAGTGGCCTCTTGGGTGAGGAACGGTCTGATCCTCCGGATGTTGTGGAGGGAGAAACGGCAGGTCCGAGTGATCGCTGCAATATGGCTCGAGAAGCACAGCTGGTTGTCCAGGGTTACCCCAAGACTCCTGGCAGACTGGGACGGAGACACTATGGAGCCTTCCACGGTGATTGACGCATCAATCATCGGGGAGCCCTTCGCTGGGAGGAAGAGCAGCTCTGTCTTCCCCAGGTTCAGCTTCAGGTGGTGGGTGGACATCCATGTGGAGATGTCAGCCAGGCATGCAGAGATCCGTGCCGGGACCTGGGTATCAGATGGAGGGAAGGAGAGAAACAGTTGAGTGTCATCAGCATAACAGTGATAGGAAAAACCATGAGCAGAAATAACAGAGCCAAGGAGGAGAGAGGAAAACGTAGCATAGAGTTTACGTGGGTTGGAAACAGAAGATTGAATCTTCGAAAGGAAAAATGCAGACTTAGCAGAGGAGAGGTTAGCGGAGAAGGAAGCCAGAGTGTGTGGAAGTCTGACAGAGCTACAGGGGATTTGGATTTTCTCCATTTCCTTTCTGCCGCACGCAGCTTCAGTCGGTTAGCCCGAATGGAATCAGTTAGCCAGGGGCGGGGGCGGAGACGAGCGGGTTTAGCTGATAGAGGACAGAGTAAGTCAAAGGAGGAGGAGAGAGAGGAGAGTAGGGTGGATGATGCTACTTCAGCAGGTAGCTGAGAGAAGGCATCAGTAGGGGGAAGGGAAGATAGGACAGTAGCTGACAGGGCAGCGGGTGAGAGAGAGCGGAGGTTGCGACGGACAAGGACAGTGGGAGCAGGTGAAGATGGTTTAGGGACAGAGGGGAGGGGGAGGGAGAAAGACAGAAAGGAATGGTCAGACACATGTAGAGGCGATACCGTAATGTTGGGTGAGGCGCAGTTCCTGGTGAAGACCAGGTCCAGTTGGTTACCGGCCTTGTGGGTGGATGGGGATTCAGCCATGGTGAAGTCAAAGGACTGAAGCAGGGGGAGGAATGCAGAGGCCTGGGAGGACTCTAGCTGCAGGTTGAAGTCCCCGAGGAGTAAGACGGGAGTGCCGTCCTCAGGGAAGGCACTGAATAGGGCATCCATCTCGTCTAGGAAACTCCCCAGTGGACCTGGAGGGCGATAAAGAACAATGATGTGTAGTTTGCATGGAACAGTGACAGTGACAGCATGAAATTCAAAGGAGGAGGGTGAGAAGTGAGGAAGAGGAACAATACCAAATCTCCACATGGGGAAATGAGTATACCTGTCCCTCCACCTCTACCTGAGGGTCGTGGAGTGTGGGAGAAGGTGTAGGCGGCAGAGAGAGCAGCAGGGGTGGCCGTGTTCTGAGGAGTGATCCACGTCTCCGTGAGCGCCAGGAACTGCAGGGAAAGTAGGGAGGCCTGGGCCGAGATGAAATCGGCCTTCCGGACAGCGGACTGGCAGTTCCATAGTCCGCCTGCTACCACCACGTCAACACTGGGAGATCTAGGAGGGTGGATGAGGTTGGACAGATTACGGGTGTGGGTAGAATCTCTCCATCTAGGCAATCTAGAAGAGGAGACATGGACTGGGATAGGGAGGAAGCATGTAGTGTTAGATGCAGAGGTAGTACAATAGGGAGATACAAAACTATGATACTCACCGTGCGGCGAGCACTCCCTAGCTGGCCCCCCTCGGTAGACTCCTTTGTCTTTGTCCGCCGAGTCTTCGTCCGGGGAGGCTAGGACGGGGAGGCTGCCGCGAAAAGCTGCCGCTATCCACAGCTATGGCTGCTAATATAGCCGAGTGATGCTAGGCACTAAGTGGCGAGTGCCACCAGAGTACGAATGCACACTGCCTGAGTTCTGGCTGAGCACGCTTAAATCCTACCTGATAACAAAGCACAGTAATTAACAACTTGGCTTTCTTCCGCTACTAAAGAAACGCTCAACTACAAACACGGTCTGATACAATAAGACCGATTCAAAACAGCTGAGTCGCAATCAGCTTTGAAATAAAACTATTATATATATAATCTAATAACTGCTGTACATCAGCGACACAATAGCCAGCTAGTTACAAAAGCAAAGTAGCAATTAAGTGCCAATTCTACCCAATGAGACAGGATACGACCACAGAAGCTAAACAAACAAAATCTAACGCCGGAAAAGTACACTTACTGATACGCGACAAGACAGTACTAACCAGAGTACTAACGATTCAGTGACTCAGGCACCGTAACAAGCTAGTGTGCTGTTCAAGTTTTATTAATACATATCAAACCACATTTCCTGTATTCCATCGTTACGAGGCGTATATCTCAAAAATACTGAAAAAACATATTTTACACGAGCAAACCGTATAGGTCAATTTCAGAGCTCACCTGATCTGCTCGTGTGAATCCAGTGAGTATTATCCCTCCTCTTCTCTCTCAGTGCGGAAATAAATCTTCTCATCTCTCAGTGAGATCTCAACCTAAATGCTTGCTTGCCTAATAGGGGATGATTGATAAGATCGTTGAAGCTTGAGAATAACCCCAACCAATGCAGAAATCTATAAATGGTCTTTAATACGGCCCCCATCGCCCAACCACCGCAGCATGGGACTGGGCAAATGAAAGGGAAGCTTTTTAATTGGTCATATTAAATATATATGCTGAGAATGTTAGTGCAAACAGGAACTGGGGTCAACGCATAAGTCACTGCATGTGGAAACAGAACATAGTTTTCACTATATGTGTACATAGTATAATCAGACTAAATCTATAATAAGTGAACCCAGCACACCTTCTGCTGCAGGCCGTGTGTGATATTTCACAGGAGGGAGAAGCTATTGGCTCCGATTTCATGGTGTTAAATGTGGCTGCTTCATTACAGACTGTAGTTCAGCGTGATGCTGAAATGTGATGATGGGGAGATGTTGAGTGAAATCCGATGATGCTGTTATGATAACCTGGGCCTGCCCTGTAGCAACAATAAGCTTAATGAAAAATGTTCGTCATTAATTCTGAATCCACTCCCATAAATCAAATATGAAGTAAAGGAAAATAAGGCAAAATCAATTATTCACATAATATAACTGTTTCCTCCAGCTAGAAATTAAGCTGGAAGCAATCAGTAGGGCTTTGGCCTCCTCTTACGTCCATATGATAAAATCACTGCACAGGAAAACAAACACGGGCCCTGGAGGAATCATGCATTACAATATGTCTGTGTTGCCCTGGAGAAATATCTGCGCATTTAAATATTCTGCCCGAGACATGTCAAAACAGTTATTATGTTTTTCAAATTGCCTTGATATCGTATCTTGGGAAGGACTTTAACAAGTGATTAGCCTATCTTCTCCTTGCAAAGGGAAAACATGTTGTACAGCTGTCTTCACCCATGACTGCGCCACGGCGAGAGAGCGACAGTTACAGAACAGCAGTGAAATCAGAGGCAGAGAAACGGAGACCGATGACAGGGACAGCTGCTCTGACTCCTGTAGGACATTATCTGGGAGCCGCTCTAATCCCTCGCAGCGCTTCACGCGTCTGTGCGATACGGTTCTGACAGGAGACGTCCGATTATTCTCGAACAAATATTCCTACAATGGTGGCAAACGGCACCTTCCCTCTCTCTTTCCTTCACGCACATTCGTTCTTGAACACACACGCGCGCGCGCACTCCCACTCAATACAACGACACACACACTCGCGCACTTGCGTTCGCGCTCGCTGTTAGGATTAGTGTCGCGCGCATATGCCACACTCGCACCCTTTCTGTTTTATTTTGGGGGCAGGTGCTGCAGTACCGATCAGCATCCAGTGGCACTCCCTCCCAATAGCATGAGTGTGGGCTCTACCAATGGGAGCGGGGAAAGGAGAGAGACAGGAGAGCAATTTAATAGAGTGTAATGGTGGTGGTGGTTTGCGGATGCTCTGCGTTTTGATGTTTTGAACAGAAAGCTGCTTGGTTTCGAGGATTTGTTTTATGAACACCTGTAATGTGGACCTCTGTTGAATATGAAACGTTTTACAAGGGTCTGAGGGCTGTAAGTAACCTTTTGCTAAGTCACACACCTCTGGAAAGCTGCAGTCTCACCTCCCCTTTTCTGTTATGTTTATATAGCACAACCACAGCCTTAACCGTCACCATCTATTTTTGAATTCCTGCCTATTTTGATATACCCAAATATAAGAGTTTATAGCTGAATAACTGCGATGGCCACATGCTTAAGTTTGAGATCATTTGAAATGACCTTATAAACTGAATTGACAGTAATGTTTGAGAATTATAAGATTCTGTCTGCGATTACACCAGCTTAAAAAATATACATTTCAAACTGTCCCAGGTTTTTGACACTCTACATTTCAGATACCTTTAAGGTAAGGGACTTAATGAGTTATAAAGTACTAATACACTACAATACAGTTCTGAGATGTAGGATGTGGAAAGTTAAATGCTTAATATCTCAAAACTATAGAATTTCACATATAGAACCCTATAATTCCAAGGTCTTGTATTGATGTAATTTTGAGGAAGTTTTCCGATTTCCCATTGACGTGTCAACATGTTTGTCTGACTGTTTTTCTCGGGTTTTGATTTGTAATAGGAGAAGACAGAACTGGGAACTGGGATTTGCTCTTTTATCAGATTTGCTTTTCTTTTCATTTCAAAGAGGAAATAAACAGTTAGGGGCCCAACACTCAGGAAGGAGATAGCATGGAAAAAATAAGTTACTGGAAGATTTTAGGTTGAAATTAGATTTTTTTAAATGTTTTATTTATTTTCATATTTTGCCTCAAAAACAGCTTTATCTGCATTTAACCTGAAGCAGGTTTGTCCAGTGGCCTGGTAAACAGTGGAAATCCTGCTCCTGTCAATTTCTCTTTGCTGTCTTTTAATTTTAAATTGTCTGGATGCTGATAAAGTTAATTTATCAACCCAGATTTACTGCTTTGTTTATAATTACCACACTACCTTTTTTAAAACATGTATTAGATAACAATATATATATATATATATATATATATATATACTACCGGTCAAAAGTTTTACCCATTTTCAATTTTTTAATGAAATTTAAGCAGTTCAAGTCCAGTGAATAACCTGAAATTGTACAAAGGTAATTGGTAAACTGAAAAATAATGTACATTTCAGAGTTATAAAAAAAGGCCCTTTTCAGGGAACAAGTAATGGGTTAACATGGGTTAACAGTCACTCTGTGCAAGTCGCCGACTCTGGATCCAGCAAAAGAGCCCCAGACCATCACGCTTCCTCCTCCATGTTTGACAGTTGGTGTCACACACTGAGGAACCATCCTTTCGCCTACTTGATGGCCTACAAAAAGCTTTTCAAAAGCTTTCAAAATGTCAAGATTTTGATTCATCGGTCCATAAGTCTTCAGTAGTCCACTGGCGGTGCTTCATGGCCCAGGGAAGCCTCTTTTTCTTATTTTGCCATCTTAGCAATGGCTTTCTTACTGCCACTCGACCTGTCAAACCTGCAGCTCGAAGTCTTCTATTCACTGTTGAAACTGAACTTCGACCAGTGTTAAGCTGAGCTTGAAGCTGTTGTCCTGTGAGCCGCCTATCACACAAGCTGTTGACTCAAAGAAACTTGTCTTCTGATTTTGTTGTGGCTTTGGGTCTGCCAGACCTCTTCCTGTCAGAGTTTCCTCCAGTTTGCAAATGCCTTTTGATGGTGTAGGAAACTACTCACTGCCAAAAAGTTTTTAGTAACCTAAACCTAAACTTTTTTTTTAACCTCTGGCAGTTTACCAGTTTTCATGTTATTCATTTCATTATACAGTAGTAGCTTTCATTATATTTCATTATATATATGAAATGAAAACTTCATATATAAGTTTTCATTATACACTTTGTTGTACGTCGCTCTGGATAAGAGCGTCTGCCAAATGCCTGTAATGTAATGTAATGTAATTCACTGGACTTGAGCTGCTTAAATTTCAGTACTGGAAAATGGGGGTGTTCTAAAACTTTTGACTGGTAGTGTATATATATATATTTAGTAGGTATAAAAGGTATTCACCCCTTTGACATTTTTCACATTTTATTTTCTTACTTCATGAGATAAACATTTATTTAATTTGGATTTCTTGCCACTGATCAACACAAAATACACTATAATGTCAAACAAAAAAAAAAAACTCTAAGGCTTTTTCTTAATTACAAACTTAAAAAAGACAATAATTGATTATATAAGTATTCAGCCCTCCTTGACTTAATACTTGGTAGAAGCACCTTTAGCTGTGTGCTTTTTACATGTAGACATTGCCATTTTCACCCATTTTTCTTTACAAAATTGTTTGAGTACCATCACATTGGATGGGGACTGGTGGTGAACTGCAATTTTACAGGAAAGATTTGAAAGGTTTTACATTGAGAATGGGATTGAGGTCTGGGTTTTGACTGGGCCACTCCATGACAGTGATTTCTTTGTTTTTAAACCTCTCCAATGTGGCTTTTGCTATATGCAAACATACTCCCAAGTCCCAGGTGTCTTGCAGACAATGCCCCATCTCTAACCCTTTGGAGATGGGGCATTGTCATCCTGGAAGAGACCACTCCTGTCTCACAGTACAGGAGGCAAAGGTCTTTTGTGGTCTCTTGGTTTTTGGTTAAATAAAGTTTTTTCCTTAAATTTTAAAGTCTTAAAGTATTTTTCAAACCATTATTCCTTATTGGTGTGTCTGTCATGTATGCCTGATTTAATTTTTACATTTACACTTGAGCTACTTTTTCAAAAATATTATTATGGCCTGCAAGATTTACGCCTGCAGCAAGATATATGTGTGTGTGTGTGTGTGTGTGTGTGTGTGTGTGTGTGTGTGTGTGTGTGTGTGTGTGTGTGTGTGTGCGCGTGTGTGTATCAGCTCAAATTTGAATTTGTGTTGTTCCATTACAGAAATTAAGTGGCTGGCACATCTGGCAACCCACTGCAGGGTTCACACAGTCTCTTTCCCTCTCTCTGTACACCATGCAGTCTCACTGCAGTCTCACTCTGCCCTCTTTACAGAGCAGAGCTCATCTCTGTACACCATACAGTCTCACTGCAGTCTTACTCTGCCCTCTTTACAGAGCAGAGCTCATCTCTGTACACCATGCAGTCTCACTGCAGTCTCTTTACAGATCAGGGCTCATCTCTGCACACCATGCAGTCTCACTACAGTCTCTTTACAGATCAGGGCTCATCTCTGTACACCATGCAGTCTCACTGCAGTCTCACTCCACCCTCTTTACAAAGCAGGGCTCATCTCTGTACACCATGCAGTCTCACTACAGTCTCTTTACAAAGCAGGGCTCATCTCTGCACACCATGCAGTCTCACTGCAGTCTCACTCTGCCCTCTTTACAGAGCAGAGCTCATCTCTGCACACCATGCAGTCTCACTGCAGTCTCTTTACAAATCAGGGCTCATCTCTGTACACCATGCAGTCTCACTGCAGTCTCACTCTGCCCTCTTTACAGAGCAGGGCTCATCTCTGCACACCATGCAGTCTCACTGCAGTCTCTTTACAGAGCAGGGCTCATCTCTGTACACCATGCAGTCTCACTGCAGTCTCACTCTGCCCTCTGCCGGGCAAGTAGGAATTTCTCAAATTTAGGGTGTGGCAGCTCGGAATCCAGCCAATGTCTACTATTAATTATCCCCTAATTATAACAGGTTACCCTCTGAAAGATAACCCAAGGGAACAAGGAACAGAAGACTCCTAAATGCCCTACATGTATAATCATATTTGACAAATTGAAGTGATTGATTATTATTATTAAAGATAATTCCAATTCAAACCTCCAAATTTGTTGATAGGTTGATCGAACGGTAACTGGCGGAATCAAACCGCAAGTCAAAACTAACTACACATCAGATAAAATATTAAATATGTTTATTAAATATGTTACATGCAAGACATTGTAGATCACTGAGTTACAATTAAATATTGTAGGACCCTGAGCCAATAATCTAATATTAACATACTACTCTTTTATATTACATTCTAAAAACTAGGTATCCAGCACTTCACTATGGAGCAAGGCCATGCAGTGTCACCCTGTCCTCGCTATATTGCAGTGCTCATCCCCTGTAATGGGGGAATGTGCTAATCTGTGGAAATTGAAATGCCAGAACAGGCACACAGCCTGATTTTACCCATCCGCAAGGGAACAAACATATTATTGCACAAAACCACCCCAGAAATATGGAAAATTATTCCAGAAATAACTCTTAACAACTCTTAGAATACTGTTCTGTAGTTTGTTTATGTAAAGCTTTGGCAAAATATCATCATGATAAATGTCATGCCAATATCAAATAAATGTCATGCCAATAAAGCATTTTTTTTATTAGAATTTGAGAGAGAGAGAGAGAGAGAGGGAATCCTTCCACTGTCAGCAAGAAAATATGAGGCTTTTGATAGATGGTTGAAAAACATACAAAAACACAGGCACACAGATGCACACACACACACACACACACAGAATCACATGCGTGATTATATATATATATAAGTGAATGAACCCAACTCATCCCAACGTAGAAAGGCTTTCCTGTCGGAAATGTTTTATTGTAGACATTTCGAATCCATTATTTTCATTTTAACATAACAACATAAAAACAAAACACAAAATCATAATAAACCAATAAGAAACAAGGAGCCATGGAGTCCGAGATCAGAATAGATTAACTTTATGGAGACATTAGGTATGAGTGGTGCTCACACCACACTCTCCCAGTTTCCTCTCTCCCATAATGCCCTGTCAGGCTGTGATAGTGTTGTCCGTTACCTGATGACAAATAGCACACTCTTCTCTCAGTGCCAACATTCAAGGGGTTATCCATCTGCACTACACTTGTAGTAAGCAAATACGCCTTAACATTTATAATTAATTAATTTATGTTCATTGAGAAAGTTGTGATTATATATATATATATATATATATATATATATATATATTGACATTTATGTTGTAAAATGTGCTCATACTCTCCCCCAGTCCAAAATGAAATAGCCTACTTTATACTGCCTAATAGCATACTTCAATCACATGGCATTTCCTGTGGGAAATGTATAGCCTCATAGCATATAATGTTGCATAACAGCCTGCAGCAGCACAGAAATGTTATCCCTAGCAACAATACTGATAACAGCAGACTCAACCTGCACTGAGGGTTACAATCTTACAATCAGGGGTACGTTTTACGGAGACCGATACAAATCGCTCTTTTCAGTGTTGCGTTTGGGCCCCACTGGGCAAAAACAGACCATCAAATTGGGGAAAATGAGAGTGCAAAACAAAGAACATTTCATGCCTGGCAGGGTGCATTATGGGGTTGTGCTGGATGGAGCAGACTCGCTGGGTGTCTCTTTGAGGTGAAAATGCACGTTACTGGGCCCTCTGAGAACCGAATCAGCCACGGCCCACACTACGTTATTTAAAGGTGCATGGTTATTACGTAGTTATTGCAGTAAGTGAGACTTGTTTGTCTCACCAGGGTGCAGGTCTGTGCACTGCTGGAGAGGGAGAGAGGTTAGGGAGGGACGAAGAGAAGGAGGACTGCAGAGGTCAGCAGCAGGGAGAGAGGGAGAGAGGAGGAGAGGCAGAAGACTAGCTTGGCGTGTGGGGGGGGGGTGACAGGGGCCACCGGTGGGCAGGTGCGAGGCCAAGGCAGGATCACGGGTGAGTGAGTCACAGAGAGGAATGCTCAAACAAGATCACCTGCGTCGCGCTGGGGGGCCGGGAAGTCCTCATGTGTCCGATTCGGGAGTACACCACCATGTCTGCCGGGGGCAGGAGGGGGCTGGGCGGGGTGGTGTGGATGAGGGGAGGGGTTGGCTGGAACACGGGCGGGGCTGGGCGGAACGGGGGCGGGGCTGGATGGGACGGGGGCGGGGCTGGATGGAATGGGGGCTGGGCTGGGGGCAGAGCTGGACGGGGAGGCTGGGGTGCAGGGTGGAACGGGGGCGAGGGCGTTGGGCGGGAGGGCAGAGGGGGTTGGGGTGGTAGGGGTATCGTGGGTGGGAGAGATGGGGGGGGGGGGGCGGGTTGGGAGGGCTCTTTCAGGGTGTAGCGGGCGGAGTGATGAAAACTGAGGTACTGCAGGGAGCCACTGTGGGCCCATCTGAGCCTGTAGCAGAGCAGTAGCACAGCACACAGCAGCACCAGGATCAGCGCTCCGGCGAAAGCCACCAACACCACGGCAACGTTGGCCTCCATCAGCGGGCCCGGCTGCTCGCAGGGCTGGGCGGAGCCTCGGCTCGGCTCGGCCCCCATTTCGTTAAGGTGGGCTCGTCAGGTGAGGGCTGTGCAGGTACCTGCAGTTGAATGGCGCTGGTGACCTGCTCCATCTGCGTCATGCTCAGTCCTCTCTGCAAGCAAACGTCCGTGACTCAGACCTCCGGGGATCCAATCAGAGCACAGCCACTGCAGCGCTGCAACCCAATCAGAGCTTCAGCTGCAGCTGTCTGACCCAACCAGAGGCCAATGAATGGTCCTAGGGTCCAGTGAGAGAGCCCAGCTGCAGGTCCAGCACTTCCTGGAGTCAGCCTTTGAAATGAAGTTCAGTGACCGAATCTAGTTGACCTTTACCCTCTGCAGGAAGAGATAAAATGAGTGCCACTGTCAACGGGGACCATCCCTCTGTGTTTGAGTTTATGTGTCTGCATGCATGCATGCGTGTGTGTGTGTGTGTGTGTGTGTGTGTGTGTGTGTGTGTGTGTGTGTGTGTGTGTGTGTGTGTGTGTGTGTGTGAGGTTGGGAAAGAAAATTAGACAATGCGTTGGATTACTTTGCAGACGCACTGTACACCTCTGAGATTGTTCAGGTCTGGCCCTGGGCCCAAGGAGAACAGCTGGCAGATACCTGCTACGCCAGCGCTCTGTTATTCGGTGTGATTCAACTGGAGGAGGAGACGGAGAAAAGCCAGTGTCCAGAGGAGAGTGAGTGCCGCAGGTGGTGAGGATGCATCTCTGGGCTCAGCAGGGGAGCAGGGAGGGCGATACTGAGCGGGGCACTGCGGCGTGGCTGTGTCCACCTGGCAGCCTCGCCATAACATGCCAATGAAACTGAGCTCCTGGTCGCGGGTCGGGCGGTGCCCAGTGAGTCATCACAGTGACAGGAAGAGTGGGAGGAGTCCGAGGTTTATGACACCGCTGGCATTGTTATGGTGGAAGTTTTTCTTCGGCCTCGTAAAGGGGACACTTTCCTAAACTTCTTGAAGGAACCAGCAATCCACTGTCGCCCATTAAAAAAAAGATATGAAAACAAGATGATAAGTTTAATAAATACAAATAAATCAGACGTGTAAAACCTCTAAGAGGACTAAGCGAGCTTTTATTGCAGAAAATGTATCCAGCCTCCGTCACCACACTCCTGAGAGTATTGTTCAAAAGCAAAAACAAAGCAATAACAATGACATGAAAGAACATAAGTAACACCGTTCACACAGCACTAATCTTTGCGCAGCATATGAATTAAAAGCATAGACACACAAATGAAAAAATGGAAGATGATCATTTACTCACTTAATCCGAATCAGAGACGCTGGCTTCGGCGGTATAACTCTGCCATGTTCTGTGCTCTCCAGGGCGACACAGAGACCGCCAGCCAGCCGCAGGAAGTCGGAGCAGGGCAGGAAGCATGGCGTTTCCTTTGAAACGCTCAGAAGATGATTGGCTACAACTGCCCGTTTCCAAGGATGCAGGAAATGCCGGGAGGATGTCGCGAAAGCCCTGTTTTTCTGGATGGCCAAGCGAGTGAACAAGACTATTCTTTCCTCGTTGTTCTTTGGGGCGCACCGTTCCCCGGGAGACCAGTGGTGTTACCTGTTCCTCGTCCCCCGGCCCAGCGTGCACACGGACCAACTCAGGTGGGAGCGCTTTTCTCAAGAAACCAACAGCCACTGGAGACTCAAACGCAAAACCGCCTGGTCACATTTGCCAGCTGTGAGGGCCGCACAACGCAACAGAGTCCGGTTTCTATAAAGCCTTAACACATGACCAGGTAGTGCTTAACATTCTTACGCCATTCCTATAAATGTGCCACAGCGGAGGCGAGAAAGGAAGCGAGGCTTCACCTGGGCAGGTTACCCCGCCGACTTAAAACGATTGAACGGAAAATGCAGGTGTCCCGGTGCCTTTGTTTATATTTTATCCTCCAAAGGGGTGATGCTGAGAGACCCTCATTGCACACAGCTGCACAGCGTAAATGTATGTTGCTGTGGCGACCTGACTGAAGCTGGCTTCTCCATTAGAACTCGGTTTGAGTGAAATCACAGCCAAGCCTTCTGTGACATCATCGGGGTCTGACCTCTCAGCCTACTGAAGTGTGGCTTTCATTTACATAATGATATCTCATTGGCTGCTCGCTTAATTTCTAGCTCTATCTGTCCACACTCGGTAACTGCTAGGGCTAATCAGTGGAGACACTATTAAACCCCAAAGCAGTAAAATCAGCTCTAAGCCCACAGCATTTGCAAGAAACCCTTGCAGGCGCCAACAGAAACAACTTGACTGCAAATGACTTGCAATATGACAAAGAAGGTCATTGTATTTATTCGGTTATCATGCTTGTGCAGACCCACTCATAGTTTTTATTATTCATTCACACATAAGCGCATTGATTTAAGTGGCCCAGGTGTCTTGCTACAGCAGTAGTTAAGTTAAGTTAACTACTCCAGCCTCACCTGGGGTTTGAACTTGCAAGGCCTTGCATTTGTTAACCACTATGCCACAGTGCTGGCAAGGTGATACAAGGTGGAGAAAAAGGAAAGAAAGGGAAAAGTTGAGGTAAAGGTTTCAAATTTTGATTTATGAGTAATAAAATGTGCCAGGCGGCTATATGAACCCGAGGAACTGTAATGAGAAACACAGACAGGCAGAATTTCCTGCAGCATTGAGGGAAATGAATTTTCTTTTTCCAAATGAAGGGCTGGAAAATGACAACGCCCATAGCAAACTAACAAACGGTTTCTTTGAAACTGCGCACGGAAGAAGTTATTTCAAAACTAGACTTCACCTTCATTCTCACGTTGGCAAAAAATAATTCTTATGTTACATACATACTAAAAGCATTATTCTGCATGCTTGCTTTTTGGGAAGCATGTCTTTTTCAGTAATAATCACTATCTGCTCCTACACACTCTAATTCTAACATTTCATTCACAATGATACCAAACACCCATACACTAACACACCCCTGAGAGAGACACCACACATCCATACGCTAACAATACCTTCAGATAGACACCACACACCCATACGCTACGCTAAAACACTTCCCTTAGAGATACCACACACCCATACACTAAAACACTTGCCTTAGAGATACCGCACACCCATACACTAAAGCACTTCCCTTAGAGATACCACACACCCATACACTAAGACACCCCTGAGAGAGACACCACACACCCATACACTAAAACACTTCCCTTAGAGATACCACACACCCATACACTAAAACACTTGCCTTAGAGATACCACACACCCATACACTAAAGCACTTCCCTTAGAGATACCACACACCCATACACTAAAACACTTCCCTTAGAGATACCACACACCCATACACTAAAGCACTTCCCTTAGAGATACCACACACCCATACACTAAAACACTCCCTTAAAGATACCACACACCCATACACTAAATCACTTCCCTTAGAGATACCGCACATGCATACACAAACACTCCCCTCAGAGAGACCTGCGCAGACTGCACATTTGTCAATCTAATAACCTCTTCATGACACACGAGCCTCTTTGAGCATAATAGAGCCGACGGCAGCGGAGGATAAATCAGCGATATTAAGAGGCGTCATACTGAAGATGCTTTATCCAGAGGCCCAGGTGATTGAAAACAGCTTCATTTGCTTTTGGTTATTATTGTTATTGTGTTTGCACACAAGCACGAGAGAGATAGAAATAGATTCTTCAGAGGACATGTTCCATTCCACTTGGCTTTCGAGGTGTCGGGAATACAATGATAAAACCGTACTAAAGGGAATATGGCTCAGGCAAGTTCCTTCAGAAAGCACCTCTTTTTAATTTCGACAAGTACCTGCCTGTGCCTTTCCACTCTGCTTACTGGGTGTTCTTTGAACTGCAGAACAGAAACAGAACGCATTATCCACAAAGTCATCTGTCTCCTTTTCATAGGACTTTACATAACATGACATAATATAACTGTTGTGTAGGTGATGCTAGTGTAGTGTATTAGACGTCAGACACGGAAGCAGAGGAACAGAGGAGCATGCACTTTACTAAGCATTCATTGAATCTCTCCCACAATGCACTTTGCGTAGCTTACATGTAGATCTATTGCATTACCAATGCTAGATGTAGTTACAGGCAAACCACACTAATGCACCACATTCTAATTCAAGGCAATAATGAAAGAATGAATGAAATAATGTAATGCAATGTAATAATGAATTAATGTATGGACACAACAATAAAATATGCCATTTAGCAGACGCTTTTTGTCCAAAGCAACTTACAGTAGTGAATGCATACATTTTTCAGTACATGTAGTCCCGATGGGGAACTCTAATTGTTAGAAATTGATCTCCATGTCAACACTAAACCTACATATGTAGATACATAATATCAGCATAATTAGATACATAAATACATACATGATTATTATGCATACATACATGATTATTCACATTGCTGAACATACATAAAAAATAATTAGATGGTAGATTTTTCTGTTTGGAGTTTTAGCTTTGATCTGTATTTACTCCTGTGTGTGGCTGGCTGTTGTGACTAGTGCTTCTAAATCAAGTCCCAATACTGCTTGCCTGATTGCCTGAAAGATTTAAAATGCAGCAGAAAGCAAACATGAAATAACCAATAGAACTTCTGTTTCAAAGAGGAAGGAAGCCTTTTCTTTTGTTAACATCAGTGAAAGGTTCATTCAGATTAAGAAGAGGAAAAATGGATCACCCAGGCTCATCAAAGCCAATTACAGGGCCTTACATTTCCGCACAACTTCCTTATTTTTCCATGTATTAATTATTTTGAGCAGACCTTTTATAGGAATCTGAGCCGCCCACTTGATATTCAGTTTTCCCTTGTAAAGTTTAAAACTTAAGTTTAGGATCAAATTCAAATTAAGCCCGGGAGGAAGGGTTAAACAAACAGTCGACGCTTCCATAATAAAACAAAATCACCACGTTGAACTTTAACAGCCTCTCTTTTCCTCTGTAGGCGATGTGCAGCTCGTCTTGCATACATATAATACCACCAACTGGTTATCCTTGATCAGGTGTGGATGGATCCCCCCGCTGACTACCTAACTCAGGAGGAGCAAATCAAAACAAAATCACATACACGTTGAACTTTTAGTCTGGTTCCTCCCAAGGTTTCTCTTGCCACTTTCCTCTTGCTTTTAGGCCTGGGTTCCCCCTCTGTTGCAGTGACAATTCTTGCATACAAATAAACTTGATTTGATTTCATTTGATAGCAGGCTTTTATCAAGGTAGTGAAGACAGTTCAGTTTGGTGTCGAGTTCAGTTTGGTGGGTAATTATTCACAGGATGAGTGATGTCATGGAAGAAACACCAAAAAACCTCATTATTTAGATACAAGGTGCCTTTTGAAATATAGTGTTTATTGACTGCATTTATTGTATTTTGAGAACCCATGCATAGGAAGAAGAAAAAATGGTTCTAGCCCTGACATTAAAAAAACACACCAGAGTTAAAGTATCTGTACCCAAGGGGGCAGGGCTGGCCTGGATCATACTGTCCATTCCTCTGACTGCCCCACAGGAGTCCCCAAAAATCTACAGTTGCCCCCCCTGTGCTGCCTCCATAGTGGCTTCACACTTCTGAAATCCAGTCAGACTTGCATTACTGGCATTAGTAGCTCTGTCCTGAATTCATATGAAAAATAATAAATAATCATTACAGAACAGGTCAAGGCCTGCTTTCAAGGCCTGCATCCCTTCAGTGGAGTGGGAAATGACTGAGGCCCTCGTTAAAATATGGTATAGTATTTGATCATTTATTATTCAAAGCTTTTCATTGCATGTGCTGCATATCACATGTGCAAGCAGTTAAGTGTGAAATGTGTTACAAACACACACATTCTAATATGATTTCACAGAAAAATAAATCAACTTAAATTAACTACTGTACACTGCTATTACCCACTGCTGTAGGAAATATTGCTACTTAACAAATGGTGCTGATGGTGTCATTCATCCATTAAGAAAAGTACAATATTTTTGATGATAAAATGCTGCATTGTGCGTGGTTATTAAAGAGAAAGGGAGGTGCTGTCAGCCTGCCCAACAGCTGGCCCATGTGTCCCAATCGGAAAGGCGCCATGGGTCTTATCCATTAAATATTCATCGTGATTACAGTCATTATCAATCTGTTTCCTGCTGTCTTATCATCAGCCCCCACCGGAGGACGTCCGTGGAGGGTGCGCCCTGCACCTTGGCACGTCCAGCCAAAAACTTCCCTTGGGGTTCGCTTTCACTCCTTCATGGTCGTCGGACAGCTGCAAAAATGACATTTAAAAAAAAATGACATACTTTACATCTGTTAAATATGCACACTATTTCCTGAATAAACTGTTCAGTACAGTATATATGCCATTTAGCATGTACTACTGGGCCCTGTATATAGCTTACTGTCAAACCCTGACACAACCTAAAATAAACCATGTCAAATATCACTCCATGTTCCATTCCTCAGTCAGGTGATAATACGGGTGTTGAAATGACTACCATCATTATAACAATGATCAACATGCACATGTCCAGGCTTTATGTTCGCTTGATGCACTGGCAACGCGTCCAGGAGCAGAGGGGAGAGCTACATCACGAGCAGATGACATACCCGTAAGGAATACATCCTGCTTGCTCCTCGGCATGAATATCAAGTGAAAACCTGTTTCCAGATTAAATAGACGTCCCAACCCCCCTCCCCCATGGTGCACCTGCTCTTAGCCGACGCGCTCCCCTGCGCAAAAGAGCCAAACAGGACGTGTAAGACAGTGCCAGGGTGGCGAGACGGACAGCATGGTAGCAAACTAAAATAGCAATTTCTCAATGTTTTTTTTCACCCAAAATTAAGGACAGAGTGCATGATGCATTGCCTGTTAGCTCATAATGGATAACGATATGGACAGGGGAGACCTGATCATAGATCTCCCGCTCTCCTACGATGCTTTATGAATACGGGAGCTGATTTATTTGCTCATCAAGCCCTCTCCCTTTGTCCAGGACGGAACAGTGAGTGATTCCGCTGCCGTCAGCATTGTTGCCGTGCTCTCTGAAACTTTGTCCAAGGTGACTCGCGCAAGTTATGCAGTTTAATCAGGCGATGAGACCAGACCGTAACTGTTTCTGCAGCCATGGCATTTAAAATGATCTTCGTACATTTCGGAATTACCATTCCACTTTTTTTTGGTAATATGTCATATACTTGAATGGGATGCCAAGTGAACTGTGCATTTCCCTGTATCGTTCCATAAATCAAAAAGGAAACGATGAACGTTTGGAAGATGACCGCTTGGCAATATACAAACAATGCAGTTCCCTCCAGTTCCAGGGAACACTCTTTAAAGCGCCAGTCATTAGAAAAGAAAAGTTTCATCAAAGGTATTTGTACATTCGCCGCGACAAATTCAACCTCGGTGCACAAACAAAACAGTTTTACCGGAGTGACTGTCTCGCCATTATGAGAGGAAAAGGACAAATCACAGAAATGAAATCCATTGTTTTGAATTCTCCCTGGTATACGATTCAATCTGAGCTATGCTGCAGGCCCTGAAACTTCCTCTGTTCCTGCTGACAGTGAGGAGAAAAACTAAAATAATGGTAAAGCCAGAGCCAACATGCTTACAAGAGTTATTGTACAAATAAATGAATATAAATCAAAGTTTATGATAAATAAACCTCAGGAAGAAATCCATCTGCAAAGAATAGAGCTCATGCTCAAACTATAAGGCCCGAAGCCAAATTGATATATCATTGACATTTATCACTGTCTGGGGAATACCACATGTGTACCACACATATAGAGTCCTGTATACCCAATACAGCCATTCACTTTGCATGAGTGAGTAAATACTGCCATTAAAACAATTATTGAGCGTATAGTATCATCAGGTGACTACAATCATAAAAAACTGGCAAAATCGAAAATTAAAGGCGTCAGTCAACACAACCATTCCCAAACTTGTGAGGGGATGTATTTGTTTCTTAGTCTAAAAGTGAAAATGGTCAATTATTTTTAGATTTTGAACTTGTCTGCTGCACATATTCAGCAACGAATACTGTAAACTGTACATCAGTGTAAATCTCTGTGTTGCATGTTCAATTTGATATGACTCCTGGGGTCAAAACAAACAGGTTTCTAATATCATACTGGATCGATAGGGTGTCTTGTACTTTACATGCAGGATGATTTTTATCTGAGGAGTGACAGTGCTGAATTAAATTCAATAAACAGCTGTGCATCGGCTCACAGTACTGGCAGGAGGTGAGGACGGAGATTTCACACCCTTGCTGAGGACGGGTGACCAGTAGCATTTGAACGATTGTCAAGGCATATGGTCATGAAATCATTCCAGAGCATACCTCACATTATGTAATAGTCCACTTAAATTCATTTTTGACAGTGTGAGTCTACAGGAGACGGATGTAAAATGAACATTTTGAAGATGAACAGGAGCTATAGCCATCGGTCCAACTGGTCCTTCTTAGGCCAAGGGTCGGACAGATTTAATATCAAACGCATGTCGCATTATCCGGGTGATCTGGCTGCTGTCACATAATCATTTCTCTTCCAGAGCTTTATTGCTTTACACGTGAAATGGACCCTATTCCGTTCCATGCATTTATCCTCAAGTTGTCATGGAAACGGTATCAGCTGATATTTAGACAGTTTATCCCTATCAATGAAAGCGTGATTTATCTTCAGCCGTGTGTCATTTATTTAAGACACGCTTGGGAATATCCCCAACCTGTCAATCAAGCAGTTTTAAAAAAAAGTCTAATGTGATTACGCAGCCTCTCTGCAGTTGAAACAGGGCCTTGAGCTCGAATGCAATCACCCAGCCTCTTAATGGTGAAACAGAGCCCAATTAATTCATTACATTTGTTTATATTTTAAAATATATACAGTATATATTCCAAAACAGTTCTTAATAACTTACACATTTTCACTGCTTTTAATTTAACTAGTCAAATAGAAACCTACAATTGTGCAAACATGCAGTCTACATCTTGTACTAGCCTACATGAAGTGAATATGCACAGAATTGAAAACTCTGTAAATGTAATATGCAGTATGGTATGGTACGGCAGTGTGGTATAATGGTTAGGGAACTGGGCTTGTAACGTTAAGGTTGCAGGTTCAATCCCCAGGTGGGGCACTGCCGTTGTACCCTTGAGCAAGGTACTTAACCTGAATTGCTTCAGTAAAATATCCAGCTGTATAAATGGATTGTATGTAAAGAAATGTAAACTGTGTAAGTCGCTGTGGATAAGAGCGTCTGCTAAATGCCTGTAATGTAATGTAATGTAATGCAGTATCAGTTGGCACCAGAGTTCTTATCTCTAAAACAAGTGCAACAACCTTTATTTTGGCAGGATAATTTCACAAATACAAGCCAGAAGCCTAAGAGAGAAGACTTATTGTGGCTTATTGTACCTACTGTAACTTCATGGAGCGGCAGTCACATAGTCACATGCTCGTCGCATCAGACTTGACATGATCGTAAGGGATGGCCTCTGCATGTGTCTAAATGGTCTGTGCCAAACAGAAATGCATTTTGGCCATCCATGCTCTTTTGAGGACCTTGCTTGAGTGCCCTCAAGTCCCCCCTTCACTAGGTCCAGCTCGCTCTCTCCCTCACTCTAATGCCAGTCACCAGTGGGCAGGACCAATTAGTAGATATATAATATATTCCATTTAGATAGAATAAATATTTTTAACCAAAGTTTTCATAAAACTTACAGTAGTGAATAAAATACATTTTTCAGTATATTTGGTCCCAGTGGGAATTGAACCCACAACCTAAGCGTTGCCAATGCTGTGCTCTACCAACTGAGCAACAGAGAACCACTGTATACTAGTAGACTAGCATATACTAGAACTAGTATACCTTGAACCAAAGATATAGATATAACTAAAGATTTATTTCGGAGGCCAAGATTTAAGATAGAACTTAAATAGTTTTTGGAACCAAAGTTTGGTCTTTAATTTGGACTGTGTTCAGTAATGCAGAGAGCTGGGCTGTGTTTGGTAAAGCAGAGAGCTGGACTGTGTTCAGTAATCCAGGGAGCTGGGCTGTGTTCAGTAATGCAGAGAGCTGGGCTGTGTTCAGTAAAGCAGAGAGCTGGGCTGTGTTCAGTAATGCAGAGAGCTGGGCTGTGTTCAGTAATGCAGAGAGCTGGGCTGTGTTCAGTAATGCAGAGAGCTGGGCTGTGTTCAGTAAAGCAGAGAGCTGGACTGTGTTCAGTAATGCAGAGAGCTGGGCTGTGTTCAGTAAAGCAGAGAGCTGGACTGTGTTCAGTAAAGCAGAGAGCTGGGCTGTGTTCAGTAAAGCAGAGAGCTGGACTGTGCTCAGTAAAGCAGAGAGCTGGACTGTGTTCAGTAATGCAGAGAGCTGGGCTGTGTTCAGTAATGCAGAGAGCTGGGCTGTGTTCAGTAATGCAGAGGCTGCTTAACACAGCACTGCTAACACACAGACGGAAAGAGAAGGCATCAGAGCTTGGGCTCATATCCAGTATGTTTGATTTATTTTTTGTGCAGATATTTGCATAAATCTCATTTTGGTAAATTGGGTTATGATTTCAGAGGAGAAGAAAGGAGGGGAAAAAGTCTGAGACAGAGGAAAAAGAGGAGGCAGTAACAGAAAGGGTGGGGGGGATGGAACAATTAATAGCAGAGAGCTCCAGTATCATGGCCATTGGAAACGTTCAGAGGCAACATTAAAAGGAAGTGTAGAGTGTGTGCGTGAGCGAGTGTGGTGTGCGAGTGTACATGGGTGTGTGTGTGTGTTTCTCAGAGAAGAAACGTGAGGCAGGTCATTGGGGAGAACTACAGGAAGAAGCCGAGCGGGTGGAGAGGGTGGTACGCGCTTTTCGATGCGCATCACATGGCTGTGCGTTCAGCTCGTGTGCTTCTGCATGTTTCTCTTCATTGAAAACAATGAAGGGCTAACCTCAGATGCGCATTCGGTATGAAAGAGCCGTAATGTGAAGCGGGCTTAACCCCGGCACTGCGCTCGCCACTGGGGTCCGTTCAGTGCAAACTTGCTTCTGCAGCTTCTATTGAAAATATTGTCTTCCATCGTGAACGGACAGGGTCTGGGTGTATAATGTGAACCCGGCATAAGGCCCCTTTCAGACCGACCGTGCACACGTGCAAAAAGTCACTCAACTTTCAGCGAGGACAAGCACAGAGTTGTTACACGAGAGAAGGTGGGCTGCCTTTGCCGTCAGAAAGCAATCACAGATAGTTGTCAAATAGCGGTAGTTGTCAAATAGTTGTCAAAATAAGTTGTCTTACCAGTTATGAGCACATAGTTGAGCGAGATAATGTCAAAGATCAGTACAGTGTATTTAAATATATAAAAGAATACATGAATATGCATTTAGATTTCAGACTTTTCTACCAGTAGACTGTCTGCCATCTTGAGATTTTCTGCCATCTTTCATACTTTTCTAATCAATCCAGCAGTGATTGGTCGGTCATTGGGGAAGTCTAGCTGGCACTTCCTTAATAGCCCTAGTGGGAATATCTAGGACAAAACTCCATACTGGAAGCCATTCATGTCGAATGAGACAAACTTAATCGAATTGAAGAGAATATTTTAAATGCTTGAGGGCTGTTCTTTTAATTTTTTGTGAAGGGAACCCTTTTAAGGAATTGGGTGATCAACTCAAAGTTGGCACCGTTGGTACAATGTTAGCACCCTCATGAGATCAGGGGTGCTCAACAGGTTGCTTGGTGCTCGTCAATAAGAAGCTCACCAAACAATTCTGAAAGTAGGCCTACATTAAAACTGTCATAAACAAGTCCCACACAAACACTGTAGCTCCTGTCTACTAGCCAATCAAAGGGACATTATCCCACCTTTGGTTTATTCAGAATTGGTAAAAAAAATAGATTAAAGTTGAATCAGAACAGCAGTGTTGTTGATTAAAGTTTTCAGAAAAAGCAGTGTTGAGAAAGTTTCGAAAAGCAAGTGAGCTGTCACGAGCTGTCACGACTCACAAGCTGCTAAATTCAAAGATAGTCTTTTTGCCTGTTCGAAATGGAATTGTGAGTGCTGAGACAACAAAACATACAATTTCCATCAAGAGTGGGAGTTTTTTGTTTACAAGCGTAAACAAAAAACATTTACAAGGCAGGTGTGTGCGCATACTATGTGGTTTTAGCGTTGCAATTGGGAGAAAATGCAATGTGGCTCTGCACTTCACCACAGTTTACAAGACCTTCGAACTTGGTACCCGCTGATAGCAGCCTGTGGTCTCAGAGGGCGAGTGAGCTAAAAGCGGGGATGCAAAGGCAGCAGTTGTAGTTCACCAAACCAGTGAAGAAATCACAAGCAACAACAGAGGTGTCATTCCAATTGGCTCATTTAGCAAAGAATACATTTACATTACATTTACATTTTAAGCATTTAGCAGATGGCTTAGTTAAGGATGCACATGACATGTCATATCCAGAACAGGCGTTGTTTGTGAACAGATCAGTGCAGAATACAGCCTGGGACATCATTGCAGTCATCTGTTACCTGGGGCCCCCGAGGGCTGACAAACTTTACCCCACAGCAATGTCCTTTTAATTGTTATTTGTATTTTTTTTTTTTTTTTTTTGCCTAGGGCCCCACCAGACTCTAGCAACGCCTCTGGTCATATCATTATTATTATTCAAGTTCTGTATTCATGCTAACAGCATCACACAGAATTAATAATACGTTTTAAGCCTGTCTGGTTTTAATACATAAAAAAACCCTCTATTAACCAGTTTCTTATTTCATTCTAACCAGCTTGGAAACATTATGTTGTGGGCGGACACAAGAACAGAAACGTTAACATCCTGGTTAACGTCCTGGTTCCGCTCGGAAAAAATTGATTTTGAAAATATTTTGTTTCTAAGACCCGGTATGTGTGTGTGTGTGTGTGTGTGTGTGTGTGTGTGTGTGTGTGTGTGTGTGTGTGTGTGTGTGTGTGTGTGTGTGTGTGTGTGTGTGTGTGTGTGTGTGTGTGTGTGTAATAATGAGCACAAAGATTAACGGAATTGTATGAGCTAATAATGTTGTGGATTTTCCCCAGTTGTCTGGACAGGTGAATCCCACTCTTCTGACCCAATGAACGGGGTCGTAGTGCCTATCTCATCATTTCATTTAGCCAATGAGCTGTCTCCCAGTATTATCCATCTGAAATATCTGCAGTATTAACACACTCAAGCAGAGCAAAACGAACCACTTCAAGGTTCATTTTTCACAACTATGAGACTGTGGTCCCGCTCATAATTAATCTCAGAATCATCCTTCTCATTTCTGCTGCGCTAAGAGGATATGTGTGACATGGTGACACCGTAGCGCATTCATGACAGACAGTTTATCTAAACAAAAGAAAACACAATAAATCTTGTATCTATTCATATTTATTTATGCCGGCAGAAACTCTTGTCGAGGGCATAGTACGACAACAAGCATCAACAATAAATCAACAATAAAGCATCAAGCTAAAAAACAGCAATTACAAATAAGCACACAACCTAAAATAAGGAGGTTATATAGCATATTGGTTAAATTATTATCTTATACATACCCGGAGGAAACCCACGCGGACACGGGAGAACATGCAAACACAGAAAGGCCCCGGCCACACACGAGACACACACATCCATTCACTCAAACAAACAAGGCAAATTATTGCATTACAGAGCCTGAAGCATGTTTGTGGGCATGTGAATATATTTATGATTCAAAGTCTTTTCTTATTGTTATTTCATGAAACCAAATGAGCATCATGAACACTACTTATGCATCGTCATCGCATTGGCATCTTCTTTGTTTTTAACCAAATTTTAAGGCCAATACGTTTTTTTGTCCCAATTTGGAATGACAAATTGTATTTGTAGGTTTCATCACTGCAGCGTTCTCCATCAATATGGGAGAGTGTAGGCAAGAATTGTTGCCACCCACCGCTTGAGTTTTCCTTTGCAGCCCACCAGCTGAGCTGTGTGGTCATTGCTTTGGAGGAATCAAGCGCATCAAGCGCAGTTGGCACAGGCAAACTGCAGCTGCCCCATCAAACAGAGGACCAACCACCTTGCCAGGCTGCCAACCACAGTCCACACTGACACAGTCAGGATTCGATACCAATCCACGGGGCAGTTTTTTAACAAGATGAGCCACCCAGCAGCAGTCTCTTGGTGCTGCCTTGATTTTGTTAGTTAGTGGTCTCAGTATTGAATTTGCCATGTGTGTGTGTGTGTCTTTATGTATGGTATTTGTCCAGGTGAAGAGTGCATGATGAAAAGTGGGTGATGGGCTTGCAGAGAGCACAGGGGGATATAGCTAGCGCTGCACAGCCAGAGAGTGTGTGGAGGAGCCTGCGATTCAGGGTATTATCAGCTCGATGTGCTGAATGTCGCACAGACATCCAGCTCTTATCTTATCTCGAAGCCCTGCCCGCCAAAACAGGAAATTGCTTTTCTTCTTCTCTCTGCCTGTGGAAGCTATAATGTTCTCTCTCCCTCTCTCTCGTTCAAGGGGGGGAAACACATCTCTATCCAGAATTCAGGACAGAAACCCATGGGTGTTGTGCAAGTTCAATTCTTTGGGGGTTTGGAACCGCTACGATTTGGGGGTGGGGGAAGGGGGTGGGGGTGGGGATACAAAAGGTCATAGTGAGCCTCTATTACATTTTGAGCGTAGCATTTCAGTCCTGAACCGAAGAATTTCCTCCCATAACCTTCGCATTTTTACAGAAAATGAATTAATAAAGCATCATAAATAAAATATTTATTCACATCTGAAGGGTCACAGAGGAATCGCAGGCCCTGAAAGTGACCTGTGTATGGTCATGTGTTCTGTTTGTGTCATTTTAAAATAAATCCAGCTGATGGAGTGTATATGTGAAGTCATGGGACTCATCGCATCTGTAAGGGAAATATAAAATTGTTTTTAATTAATTTGTATTCATCACAGGATAGACAGAGGTGAAGAGAAAGACCGAGCAAGAGAGAGCAAGAGGAAAATAGATGTAACAACCACCTGGAAGATGCACTGCAGATATAATTGGCAGGGAAGGTCACATCAGAATAGGTGGGTTGAGTTTTACACTGCATCTTGTTAAAGGGTGAAAAATCACTAAGAAACATCTACTATTTCTCATTACTTTTACAGTGTGTGTGTGTGTGTGTGTGCGTGTGTGTGCATTCGTGGGTGTGAGCTTGTGACATTATAGTGGAAGGATTATGGTAGATGGCATTAGATATACATTTTTAAGGATTCTCTCTGGGTAACGTTGTTACCATCAATGAGTAATGCTGAACATAATCTAAAGGGAAATCAGAGAAAATACTGCAAAATACAGTACTGTGCAAAAGCCTTAGGCCACCCGAGAAAATTATGTTTGAAGCTATTTATCTGGGCAGTAGGTGTTTATTTGCTTGGAAAAACACAATATAACATTAGAATAAATACAAACAAACATCCATCCATCCATCCATCCATCCATCCATTATCTAAGCCGCTTATTCCTGGTCAGGGTCGCGGGGGGCGGCTGGAGCCTATCCCAGCATGCGTTCCGGGCGAGAGGCAGGAATACACCCTGGACAGGTCGCCAATCCATCGCAGGGCACACACACCATTCACTCACACACTCATACCTACGGGCAATTTAGACTCTCCAATTAGCCTAATGTGCATGTCTTTGGACTGTGGGAGGAAACCGGAGTACCCGGAGGAAACCCACGCGGACACGGGGAGAACATGCAAACTCCGCACAGAAAGGCCCCCGGCCTGGATTCGAACCCGAGACCTTCTTGCTGTGAGGCGACAGTGCTATCCACTGCACCACCGTGCCGCCTCAAACAAACATTAATACCATAAAGAGTAACAAGACTCTTTTACTCTCTGTACTCCCACGATTGCATGGCCATGCATAGCTCCAACGTCATCATCAAGTTTGCTGATGACACGACGGTGTTGGGATTGATTTCCGGCGACGACGAGACAGCCTACAGAGAGGAGGTTGGATCACTGACACACTGGTGCCAGGAGAACAACCTCGCCCTCAACGTCCAGAAGACCAAGGAGCTGATCGTGGACTACAGGAAGCAGAGAGGAGAGCACGCCCCCATCTCCATAGATGGGGTTGCAGTAGAGAGGGTCAGCAGCTTCAAGTTCCTCGGTGTGCATATCTCCGAGGACCTCAAATGGACCACACATACCACACACGTGGTGAAAAGGGCCCAACAACGCCTGTACTTCCTCAGACGTCTGAGGAAATTCAACATGTGCCGCCGCATCCTCCGAACATTCTACACCGGTACGATCCAGAGTGTTCTCTCAGGATGCATCACTGTCTGGTATGGGAACTGCACCGCACTCGAGCGCAGAGTGCTACAGAGGGTCGTGCGAATGGCCCAGGACATCGTTGGAGGGGAGCTTCCCTCGCTCCAGGACATTTACACCAGGCGGTGCATGGCAAAGGCCAAACGCATTATCAAAGACATTAACCACCCCTGCCACAAACTGTAATCAACTTTACCGTCAGACAGAAGATACCGTAATATCAAGTGCCGCACAAATAGACTCAGGGACAGCTTCCATAGTCAGGCCATCAGGCTGCTGAACAAGAGCTGATCCTCGCGCTTTGCACACACTCAATTGTATTTGCAATTGTTTTGTAATTTGCACATTCATATCCTACTTACACTATTCTGTATATTGTATTTTTCCCAGTTATTTTGTATTTTATTTTGTATTTTCCACTGAGGGTCTATACTATAATTGGTACTCACTTGCTCAGTTAAATCTCGCGGAGTTTTTGAATACGGGTGGCTAATTCTTGCACTGTTTTTAGCTTAATTTTTTTACCAATATAGTAGTGTAGTTTATGGTTTAATGTATCACTTGCTAGTTAGTTTTTAGGCTATTGCACTGTTTTTTAGCTTACATTTTTTACTTATTTTTAATGTATACTTATAGTTTATATTCTGTACCATTTTTAGCTATTTTATTTATGTCTACTACTTATAGTTTAAAAATATATAAAATATATAACTGCTGTTTGCTGTCGGGCGTTTTCTGACACTAGAATTTCATTCACCGTGTTATACTTGTATAATCTGAGATTTGACAATAAAACTACTTGAAACTTGAAACTTGACTTTCTTGTGTTTTCCAAAAAGTTATTGATATCTTGTGAGATGGCTAGAAGAATGTAGGTTTGATTCCCAAACCTCTCCTCAAGGCACTTCAGACATTCCATGTATTTTATTTAGTTTGACAGGCATAAAATCATAGTTTTGCATTAACAAGGCAATTCTAAGTAAGCAATAGCACGCCTAAGCAGATTTTCAAGATGTGGTGTTCAAGCTGCCATAAATACATTTGAAGAAACTGGGCAAATTGAAGACATAAAACGCAGTGGAAGCTGTCTGCATCTGATGAACAGTACTTAAAGGTCACTTCCTTGACGGACAGAAGGAAATCCAGTGAAGTGCTTGCTCAGCATCTGGCAGAGTCATCTGGCACCAAAGTACATGCTTTGACCATGAGAAGAAGTCTTGGTCAGAAGAGGTCTTGTTGGACATGTTGCAGCTAAGAAACCATTCTTGTGGAAAGGCAACAAGCAGAAGAGATTGCAATACGCAAAGGATCATAAAGCATAGAGCGACAACCAGTGGCAGAAATTCTTACAGAGCAATGAGTCCAAATTTGGTTCACAAAGATGCCAGTATGTCAGAAGAAGAAGTTGGCGAGAAGTACATTGATGCCTGTCTGCAGCCTTCTGTGAAGCACAGTGGTGGTTCTGTCATGGTCTGGGGGTGGATTTCAGCCAACGGTGTAGGGAATCTGGTCAAAATCGATGGAATTATGAATGCTGTGAAATATAAAAGGACCTTGATTCATCATGCTGTACCTTCAGAAAAATGACTGATTGGAAAAAACTACCTTCAGCATGGTAATGACCCCAAACACACTGCAAACACGATTAAGACCTACTTGGAGCGGAAGTGTGTTGATGGAACACTCACAGTATTAGACTGGTCACCTCAGACAAAGTCAAAAGAAGAGTTATGGAAAATCCTGCAAGAAGCGTGGAAGAATTTACCACAGGACTATTTGAATGAATTACACTAGCCTACCAAAGCAAATTGCTTCAATTTTTCATTCTAAGGGAGGCCACACAAAATACTGAGTTGTTTAGAAAACAATACGTTTTTGTTACTTTTCATTGTGATAATGTTTCTTTGTGTTTCTTTGTGTTTATGATATAGTGTTATGAAATAAACTTAAAATTAAATACAATTTATCTGAGCTTTCATTTAAATTTTTCAGAGTTTTCATTTACCACCTTAAATGCTAGCTCATCAGGTGGCAAGCTAGATATAGTGACACTCCTGAAGCCTGCTTTATTAGCTAGCACTAGCTTGCTTGTTATGCTAGCTCAAGTTACTAGCTAGCAATAGCTATTTAGTCCATAGCTTGCTTGCTAAACTAGAACAGAAGTTAGACATTTTCAACTTATAGCTAGCTAGCTATATATGCTAGTGTGGTAGCTAGCCAACGATTTAATGAGCAGTTTATTATCTAAGCAAATAAATGATGAGCAAACTTATAGTTCGGAAATAAATAAAGAGCTATACCATACATCACCAGAGTAATTCTAGCTAACTAGTTTGCATACATATGCTTATGTAATATAACATTAGGTATCTAGCTAGAAAAGTTCAGTGAGGTGTTGTTTTCCCTTGCAACGGCTAGCTACTAACCAAGGCTACGGCCGATGCAACCGATCAATGCTGCTAAACTACTCTTATTTGACATGTATATTCAGCCTAGACAATTAGAATCTTATTTAAATGAAAAAAAAACAATGTTCTATTGGTGTCAATGGGCACTTCCCAGTAATGCCCTCCACAAGATGGTGACAGTATCTCACTGAATGTCCAGTTGGAATATAACAACTGTGTAGTATCTAGTGTTCCATATCTATAAATTATACGGTTGGGACAGAGCCATCATTAGAGCATTCTGATGGTTTCTCTTTATCAGGGTCAGAGGGCAAAAGACAATTTGTGAGACTTTCATCCCAACGCTATCATTCAGAGAATGCATAGATTGGATGTGCAAAGCAAATTTCCCTCAAGGGCAATAAAGGATATATCTATACACACACACACACACATATATATACAAAATAAACACATTATCCTGCATTAACACACAAATAAATAAATGCATGGCTAATTTGCATACACAACACACACACAAAACATATTTCATTAAATCATGTCCTTGTAATTGTATGAATATCAATATCAGCAGAAACAAAAGAGTGCTGTTTGAAGTATTCTAAATGAGTCAATCATTGTTCATTTAATAGAGATGTAAATTACTATTAGGTTCCAATACTATAAAACAGATTTATTATAAAGGATTTAACAAACATATATCAGCCAGGGGTTTTGGAACAACACAGTGATGGAGAGCATTGATCAGTATGTTTCTGATTGGAGATAGCAGCAGAAAGATTGCAGGCAGTTTTTTGGTTAGTTATTTAGTAAAAATGCAAGATACATACATACTTACTTACACAGTGATGTACAGTATTACAGTAATATTGCTAGAAAAAAAAAACAAGGATAGCTGATTAGCAGACTTCTTATATTGTGGTCCTCAATGGGGCAGAAGAGGTAGACATTCTTAACATGTCTATGGCTCACAATGTTTGGTATACTATACATAGAAAAGTAGAAAAGTCATTCTGAATATAATAAACCCCAGGAATGTAAAAAAATATATTATTTATTCAACCAGCTTAGATACTTTATCCAAAAGCCATTGTTTCACTTTTTTCTTGAAACTACCTTCTAGTGATATGGTTTTGATTTTGTTGGGCAGTGGGCACAATGGGCACAATGCACAACTTCCATGGGTCAGCCCCAGTATGTGTAAAGATGTTTTTTCCTGCCGTGGTTCTAAAGTGACCCTGCCTGGGAGCTAGTCAAGTTCCTTAAAATTATTCAAATCTGAGTGTGTTCTTGAGTATGATTCTCAACAATATTAGATATTTGGTGTTTATATTTAAGAGCCTTGGATGCACTACTGTAAGAGCATCGAAATGGAGGGGAAATACAAAATAATCAACCTGCCCGCTGGAGTTCAGATGGCTGAGGGAAGAAAGTCAGTCCTCTGTTTTGGCAGCGTGACTACGGAGGCGCTTGCCTGACCGCAGCAGCTGTTTCCTAGATAGTATTTAGTTATGCACTATTCTATACCATAAAAAATGTAATCCTAGAGTTAATTCTATACCAAAAAGTAACCTTCATTGCCATATTCTCACCTGTCACGTCATGTATTGATCTAGTTAATAGCCCAGGTAATTCACAGAACGTTATGTCCATGTCGGCATGCATACTCCTCTCTAATCAGGGAGGCCCTTAGCGTTGACCCTCCCCATCGCCGGATTGGCAGCGTTGACCCTACCCATTGCCGGAGTGGCAGAGTGTTGACCCTAACCATCGCCAGATTGGCAGAACAAGGACTTTCCCTGGGATGATTAACCCAGAGAGCACAAGGGTGTACAGCGGAGAGAGGCCTTCCATTAGTGTAAACGCACACACCTCTGCAGAGCTCTCTCTCTCTCTCTCTATTACTCCATTCAATGACACAAACTATCTCGTTTTCTTCCTTCTTACTTTCTAGATTGCACTTTGTATATATTAGTTAGATGTATATAGTACTAACCAACTAATCTACTAACATTAGGATTTAGATTAAGTTACTAACACTACTAATCACTAATTATCTCACGCTTCTGACTATCGCTGTCTTTCTCGCTTATTATCGTATCCCTGTTAGCTTTTCACTTTCCCTTTCATTCGCACGCAGATTCTCTCTATGCATTCCTCCCCTTCTAACTATGCACTTGTCTGCCTGTTCTTCCAGGTCGTTTATTGTCTATGTGTCTGTCATTCCCAGTCCGTGTCTTTCGTTTCCCTCGTTATTCTATTAGCGAATTCCCTCGTTATTAGATTAACGATTCCCATTGTTTTCACCTGTGTTCCTCCCTCTCTCCTCCCAGTCACACCTGAGTCCTATTGTGTTTTCCTTCCCTGCCTGTATATTAGTTCAGTGTTTATGTTCATTCCTTGTATATCTGTTCTGTGTTCTTGTTCTTTCCCGGGTCAGTATTGATTCAATTTTCCCTGAGCCTACCTTTCCGAAGCCAGTGTTATTGTATTTCCCGAGACTACCCTTCTGATTACGACCCCGAGTTTGCCTAGCGATTTTGTTTGTTTGCCTTTCTGCCTTCCTGTTTATCGACCTTTTGACTGCCTGTTATCGACTTCTCTCTGCCTCGCGTTTTTGTACCTCCGATTCTCTGATTCCTGGTTGTGATCCCTGCCTTCTATTAAACTACTCTTCTGCCTATCCCTGATCTGCGTCTGGGTCCTTATCACGGTCGTCACACAAACACACTGTTGCCCTACCTACTCTCTCTGATGGGGAATGCCCCTGAACTCTGAACACTGACTGAAGCTATTCATAAGATCTGAAGATACATTCAGAAGATACACTTTGTTCAAGGCTAGAACAGCAATGCCTCTGATTTAGATGTGAACCTGCAACCTTATAGTCCAGGTCCCTATGTGTGGTGTCAGCACAGTGACCTGTGAGCAGGGGAGCTCCTGTATCCACTGGATTGTTTAGCTGACCCCTCTGTACAGACTCATCACACAGATGTGAGAGGGGTATGTTGGCTCCTGAGTGGCTCAGTCGATAAAGGCACTTGCTACAAGCACAGATTTGGTCCTACAGTCACAGGTGTGAGTCTTGGTCAGGATCAGTTGCTCCAAATGACACACCAGGTGCCCAATGGCTACTGTTTGTCATCAGAAAAAAAATACATCTCTCCTCTGATTGGTGCTAGCCCTCTGTAGCACCGTGCGGTGGTTCTGTGTGGCTCGGTAGGTAGGGCATAGCTCTCACAATGCTTAGGTTGTGGTTTCGATTCCCATTACAGCCACATATGCTGAAAAATGTATGCATTCACTACTGTAAGTCGCTTTGGCTAAAAGCGTCTGCTGGGGAGTGCACACACATGCACACAAGTCCATTGCTCTCACCACAGGTGTGGATGTAAAAGTGTTCCTCGAAAGTCACGATTAGCAATTCAAAATTGATGAGAAAAAGAAAACAGAACTGAACAGACACAAAATAAAGAGAATAGAAGGGGAAGTTACCACAGTTTTCTGGAGATAAACCATCTAAAGACTTTTTCACAGAGTGGAGGGTGTGAAGCATGTACCCATGACATTAGTAAGAAGCATACACATGTGTATTACACAAGATGCATATAATGCAATATTATTACTATTTCTATTGTAACATAACGTAACGTATTGTAACATAAATGTTATTCATATCAATCAATCATATCATATAAGTTTATCATATAAGTTATGTCATACACCACTGCAGTTCCTTCTTTACCTGTCATGCAGCAGGAACACATGCACACCATTAAATGCTATTAAATCACTTGCTGAAATGTGCCTTTTCAGGAAATAAAGCTGACAATGAGAAGTTTGTGGGCAGTCATTTGCAGAGTGCTCCAGGCATCTCATCCCTGAACACAATGCACACGTGTAAACATCATGTTAATAAGCTCCTGCGTCTTGTCCCCGCGCGGCTGACGTGTAAACATCGTGTTGATGAGAGCTCTGATGAATTGATTAAACTCACTGACCTATTTGTGCGACAGCCCCCATGTGGGGCGGCGTAGAACAGTTATTACAGTTATATGGTTATCACTACGGCTGTCAGTGAACTCGGCTCCATCATGCCCATTAACGGACTGCTCAGAGATGGTGGCTGTCACCAAACGATCTGCTCACCAATTACTGGAAGGGCGCAGGCCTGATATCCAATCAAGAAGGTATTACAGCACGCTTCATCATTCAGGAATTTAAACGAAGGTTTATAGCTTATAGACGTGTACAATACATCCTAAGCAAAGTCACAGTCTGTGATTGCCTGTAATAAGGGGATCGACACTTGGACAGTAGAGAACAATACAAGTCCTGGTCCACACTATGCTATGGAATGAGCTCACACGCTTTGTGTGTATACAAAATAACTATGAATCAACTGAGTCAGAGACTGACATCAGTCTTATGGTAAGAAATGCTTTTGTGTTTTCACACAGAACATGATGAGGAGCAGCCCTAAATGGAAAATGTAATTCCCATAGCACAGGTTAATGAATAGGCATGATTTATGTAGCAGCATATACATATATTGCCTGTGCCCTCTGAATAGGTCATTAAGAGTCCCCCACCCCACGGGCCACCACAATATGTATATATATATATATATATATCGAAAACCAAACACAAAGTCCACAAATCCTTATCTTTGTCCAAGTCCATAATCCAAAGTTGAAATCCAATACAGTTCCTCAATCAATCCAAAGTCGGTACACAAAACGGGGTCCTCAAAGCAATCCAAACACAATCCAAAACAGCAATCCAAAACAATTCTCCACCACTCTCCACCACTCTCCACCACTCTCCACCACTCTCCACCACTCTCCACCACTCTCCACCACTCTCCACCACTCTCCACCACTCTCCACCACTCTAACACACCAACCTACTCCTTCCCCATGTGACACAAAATAGTCCTTTAAATAGCCCTCCAAATTGGCATCAGCTGGCATCAGTCTTCTGGGCTTTACGGGCTTCAGCTGGTCATCAAGTGGGACTGCAGGCTGCTGGGAACTGTAGTCTTTCTCCAGTGGCCTTTGTGGAGAGCACCGAGTAGAGATACAGACAGATTGCTACTGCAGGTTGTGAAAGTGTCCACTTAGCACATTTAAAAAAAAACATTTCAAATTTTATCCCAGCATATATTATGAACAATGAGCTTGAAACATAATTTTCTATGTCTGTTTTGTTTTATAAAAATGTTTTGAACCTATGGTCCCCACCTGGTGGGTATATAGTGATAGCCCCCTCTTAGTAACATAAACGTGTGTGTGTGTGTGTGTGTTTTGTCTGTGCATGTATGTGTGTGTTAAAGTTATTAAATGATTAATAAAAAAAGTTGTTACTGACCTCCCAAGTGGCTTAACAGTAAGAGTGTCCGACTGGAATGCAAGTTGCCCACTGCGGCTGGGGTTTGATTACCGGCTACGCCAGTCTGGCTCTGGCCGGGAGTGCTGTTAGGGGGCGGCAATTGGCTGTCTACCCCAGGGAGGGGGGAGGGAATCTGGCATGAGATCGCTGCAGAAGAGCTTCTCTCTGGCTGGATTCACGGTTGGCAAATAGCTTCCGTCTCAGAGGAGGCAGTTTGTCGTTCCTGCCACTACCGGTATCATAAATAGTTTAGCAGTGGGAGGGGATAGTTGGAATAATAGAGGGTATAATTGGCCACCAAATTGGGAGAAAAACAGGGAAAAATCGGAAGAAAATATCATTTTTTAAAAAAGTTGTTACTCACCTCATAACGACACTGGATTATCAGTGGATAATGGATAAGTTATTACATTATCTGGAAAAAGTTATTACAAGTTATTGCATTATCCAGTGCAATTACATTATCCATTGGTACATACATTTTTTAACACGATGGCCAAACACTACCACACCAAATAATCTCCTATAAAAGCATATGCATAGCTAATGAGACAATTGGTGATGAAATGTGAATTTAATTAAAAGGCTGAGAGCTAATTAAATATTTGTCATACTTGCCATTAAGACAGAGCATCCACATGGGAACCTGCAATAATGATTTAGCAACATTATCAATAACAGGGGAGCTACAGCAACAAGTACAATTTTACCATGATTATTCACGTTACAGCTTTGTAATGAATAATAAACAGATATATACAGACTACAAGTGGCAGCACCAGACTACACAAACGTGTGCCTTTCTGAATTGGCAGAGGAGGTAGCAGCTATGAGCCAGGCCTAAGATTAAGACATAAAAAAGAAAAATGGAGGAATAAAGCATTGTGAAAAAATAATTGCAAAAATAAATGCACTGATGGGGAACAAAGCTGATTGAGTTTAATATGAAATATGGAAAAATAAATCCTGCGGGCCTGTGTACTCTGCTGGGACTTTCAATTAAGGTTCAAAGGCATTTTAACTTTTTTTCTTAAATTAACTTTGAGCTGCTGTTGCACACTGAGTAAAGTCTAGTAAAGGGTTTTCCACTGTAGGCTGGGGTAGCACACTTCGCACAGCAAAGCAGCTATGAGTCTCCTCTGCATCGCTTCTGTGGCAGGTGGGGGGGATACAGGATAATTGAGAGTTGACTGAGGAGGCAGAGTTACATGCCAGGCCTGATGTTTGGAATGAGATTTCAATCCCACAATTCTTTGAGCTGGGCTTTTTCTGTGGAAGTGCGTAATTTGTTTCTGGTCAGTCAGAACATTTTTAATGGATATAGTGCCAAATTATGCAGCAGCTGAAGTTGAAGGGTTTACATATACTTGTTTTTAAACAAATACATTGTTTCAATATAGCTCTTATTATTGTAATGAGAACTGGTAGCAGTAGCTAGCAATAGCACAGCTGAAAAACAAGAACCTAGAAAACAAGGAAATATTTTCAAACTTAGCTAGCTAACCTTAACCTTCAAACTTAGCTAGCTAACTGTATCATTAGCTCTCAACACAAGTATTTACATCAATTATATATTTTATTAGTTTTATTTGGCTATTTAGCACGCCAGCTCCTGTAAACTGGACAGATTGAGCAGTGATATGACCCACTAGATGCGTGCGTAGAAAGTATGCACATATTTCCAGAATACTGCATACTCACATACTAAATAGTATACAGTGCCATTAGTATGCAGTACATACTTTAAGTACGTAGTATGAGTATTCGGCCACAGCCTGTGTCTTTTCAATGAAGGCTGGAGAAGAGATGCCGAGAGAGAGAAAGGAAAAAATGAGTTATATGTTTTTGTATTTATTTTAACAGTGGTGGCACAGAGAAAAGTGTTGGGGATCGATTAAAATCTCAATTTTCAGATATTCGAAAATGAAAATAAATGTTGGTCCGTGTAATTCCTGAACCAGGGGTCACAAGAGGAGCATGCGACAACCTGCACAATAGATTCACTCTATATTGTTTGTGTCCTTGACAACAGCAGGGGCTGGCAGGGTAGGACTGGTGGGAGGGGCCAGCATGGTAGGGCTTGAGGGCAGAGTTGGCAGGGTGGGGCTGGAGGGTGGGGCTAGCAGGGCAGGGCTTAAGGGATCCGTGAAACTATGATGCCCAAAAGAAAAGAGACATGAAGATGACACCAGTGATGATTTCCACGAGCAGGCAGAGGCAGCCGGACACATCAGCAAATTTAGATAGCGACTAGCTAGCAACACCCAACTGGCAATTAAGAATTAATTATGTACATGATTCTATCAAAGTAAAACATGATCTGTCCTGACACTAAATCTATCCCCATTCCACTGAGGAATGGAAAATTAAGTAGGCTATACAAATTTGTAGCATAGGGATAGTTGGGTGACTGTAGTGTAGACTGTGTGTGTGTGTGTGTGTGTGTGTGTGTGTGTGTGCGCGTGCATGTAGGTGTGTGTGATGGCATGCGCTGCTTCAACTTGTTTGGTATTCATGTGACATCATCACAGTTGGCCCCTTAGCCTCTGACAGAAGGTAATGGAGAAACGTGTCTTAGGCATACTGAGGGAATAGAGCTGCTGGTCTCTCCTGGAGAATCCCAGCCCTGTCCATGGTGCTAAACAGACAGCTCCAGCCTCTGCAAGACAGTGCAGGCCCCTCTGCCTCTCCCACAGGCAGTGCTGCAGATCACAAGCACCTCCTATGCAAATTAAATGCAGGCGTGACTCATTTGGCCTTGGACGATGTTGATTAGACGAGAAGGCAGAAGAAAAGATGACTTATTTCTTTTTCACTGCTTCGCCTCTATGGAAATTAAAATGTCACCAAGGCATTTGTCTCCATTTTACTTTCCAGGTTAGCCCCCCTCCCGCCCTCATCTATTCCGAAATGAAATGTCACTCAACCTCCGTTGTCCTTTCTAGCGCGGACAATCGGCAGCTTAAGCAGGGATCTTTCAGCCGATTCCATTCAGAGTCAGAGGCCTGTCAAATGGCTGCATTGCTGTTCTCCTGGCCTTTAAACGTTTGTGTCTCGGGTTCAGGGCAATGTTCAGAAGGAATTTGACACGGGAAATGTGACTGTATCAAGTTAAAGTGGCATTTTCGTTTTATAACTGGATCTGTGTGGGAGGAGGAGGGGATGCATGGGGCACAGGGAGTCACGGATCTTTTGGCAAACCAGGGGGTCGAGCTTGGGCATGAAATTACATCAAAATCTCATTTTACAAATGTCACTCTTACCAGTTGCAAAAGAGACAGATTTACTGTCATGAGATGTTATTAATCTGTGATAGCACTGAAAAAGAGAGCACTGTGAAAGCAAATCTGCACAATTGTTCCACTATAAACTGTAATCCTACAGCTACAGTTGCTGAACATGATACTTTTATCTTACTAAATATTGTGGTGGAAAGTGGTTGTGATGGAGGCATTGCTGTGATTTACAAGAGTAATTTTAAGCGTATTTCTGCCGCTGGAAGTGATTTATCTACCTTTGAAGTGCTTGTGTTCACCACTCTGTGTTCTCTGTGTAGTGGTCTCTTGCCCTCCTAAGTGAAACAATGCGTTATTTTCCTAAATTTTATCCTCTCTTGTTTTAAAACATGATATGATCATGATAGCAGGTGAGTTTGATTTTCATGTTGACATTGCTTCAAGTCCTCCCACTACTGATTTCTTAAATACCATAGAGTCCTTTAATTAAGTGCAACATGTATTAGGGCCAACTTATAATATGGGCCATAGACTTAATTTTTTGCTTACTATTGGTTTGAACCTAAACAGTCTTCTTTTGATGAAGAATATTTATGCATCTAATAGTCTCATCGTATTATTTTTGATGCTCAGCTTTCCATTGCTTGTAACAATAACATGCGCTCTTTTTGTTCTTGCTTCATTAACTTACAAACTGCCACTAAATGTTCCTCAGCTTTTTCAGGTTCTAGTAAAATCTCCACTCAAACCATACACACTGA